>SMSQ01000480.1:0-35738 GCA_019453375.1 Ctenoplectra terminalis
CAAACCGATAAATTATTATACGCTGGAATAACACGTAATGATTTTGCAATAATTAGAATATTTATTACGTGCATTGATTATTCTCAATGTATGGCCATCGATAAACATAATTTTTAGTGGCTAGTTACCAAATTTTATCGCAAAAGCGTAAAAATATTTTAACCCAACTCTGCATCGAAAACAATTATTATTAATGTGCAAATACAGCTTTATCTTGCAAAATGTTTATAAATTATCATATTTAATGTTGAAATAAATCGTTGAGAGTATTAATTTATCAGAAAAGTGTGGAAATTAATAAATAGTAGACTGTTAGAACAAAAAGATGGTAGCATTCAACGGTTTTCGAGTATCCTTTCGAAGATGACGAGAGGTTATATGTAATGAGACGCTGGCATCCAAGTGATATCAGTTTTGGTTTGGATCTCGTCGAGGAAGGATCGACGATTTTGTTAAGACGATTCTCGGATTCCGTTAAAATGGACGTTGGACGTTGAAATTTGGACGATAGACGTTGGATTTTGGGCGATTGGCTTTGGATTTTGGGCAATTGGCGTTGGATTATAGACTTCGAACGATGGACGACAGACGATCGTTATCAGTTAACGTTTCTATCTAACTGTTAACCATTCTATTCTCATCGATGGACTTTGAATATTCGTACAATTCAATTGTTCATTTATTTTGTCCAAATTTCAATCCTTTAAAATGAAGAGTATATCGACTTTGTCCTTCGGTTTCTACTCGATTTTCGCTAACTGCTAATCATTCTATTTTCATCGATGGACATTGAATATTCGTACAATTCAATTGTTCATTTATTTTGTCCAAATTTCAATCCTTTAAAATGAAGAGTATATCGACTTTGTCCTTCGGTTTCTATTCGATTTTCGTTAACTGCTAATCATTCTATTCTCATCGATGGACTTTGAATATTCGTACAACTTAACTGTTCATTTACTTCGTCCAAATTTCAAAATTGTAAAACGAAGAGCTATATCGACTTTGTCTTCCGGTTTCTGATTCCATTTTCTCTCTCTTTCTTCTTCGTTTTCTTTCTCATCAAGCTCCTTTATTTCACATTCTTTCCAACTCACAAATTCATTAATTTCCATTTGATTAATTTCTACATTACAATTATAGTCTTTAAGATTTAACATTACACAGTTACGTCCACCGTTGGATCACCTATGGACAACGCGGGATCATCGTTGGACGTCGAGGGATGCCACAGCTTAGTTTTAACTACTTTTAAGATAGTTTTAAGATAGCTACCAATGTTAACTCACTTGTGAGCGCCTTTTGTACAAGAAACTTTCCATCTTATTTAAAGCAATTAGATAAATTTTCTCATTTTTACCCCCTTCGTTTATTTTCGCACTCGATAGCCCCATGCTTTTGTAAGTCGCTCTCCTCGAGTCGATTTCAAACCCACCCGAATCTGGACCGTCTATCGATGTGCCCTGAACTCGATGGAACACCACCTTTACCAATGTGGTTCTTGGTCAGCTCAAGAGTCTGCTGCACTTGTCGATTGGTACGAAAGTACTCGACTCGTGTATGGCCCTGTATATTGGACGTGCCTGCGGTTAGACGACATGGGGCGGTCCATTGGCTCCTACCCCTTGTCGCTGGGGCGTATACGCCCTACTACTAGGCCTGCTCGTCCCTTGAATTGTCCTTCGAGAACACCATCGGTCGAGGCGATGCTTACATCGACTCATGTAAGACGCGTCGTAGCGGTTTTGACTCGAGTTGGGCGCGAGTCACTTGTGGAGAGTGCAAAAGCATGGGGTTATCTTGTGTTCGGGCGCGTCGCGATTTTTATTTGCTCGCGTATTTTTTAGTTTCCTTAGATTCTTTAGATTTATTAGAATTAAATTGAATTTTTGTGAATTACATTAGAATCGCGAAAGTAGAGTATCAGAGTCTTATCGAAACGAATTCCTTTTTGCAAGACACGAAATTAACGAAGCGTCGGTAGAGTAATTTTAGTTTTATTTTGCTTTAAGCGAGATAAGAATGTCTTTTTGAGACAAAAGGTTGCCAGTAGGGCGGGTCTCTTGCGTAGTCACCTCCACGTGGTGAGACCTGGTAATTGGTATCGTTTTCCTACAAGTAAATTCTTTGGAAAGCGGTACCAAGCTAAGAACTACGCGTTAGGTTTAAGATACATTTGTTTGTAAGAGTCGCCACTACCTGCGACGGGACGGCGCCAGTAGATGGGCCTCTCGAGTGGTGGTGTGAGTGTATTTATGGTTGCGAATGAGACTGATCCGGGTATGTTTGGAAAAGTGTGACCGTGGACGAATCTTGGGTGGTCGAAAGAATGTTAGCGAAGAGTGTCTGGGTTATGTCTAGCGTATGTTTGAAACCGAGAAACTGGGCCGTGGGAATGAAGTCTACGTGACTGCGTGATTGGAAGGGATGGATGCGAAGATTTTGAGTGCGAGTGAAAAAGGAATGTATGTGGAAAAAATATAGAGCGATTGAGGGATGTGCATTTAAGCGAGTGAATGTTCGGGGCGCGAGAGATTGTGTGGCAAGAGGGCAGTAAGGAAAGAGAGTAACGAGGAGAGAGAGTGATTAAGAGTATTATTAGTATTGTGAAACTTCAGTTATTTTTTTATTGTTATTGAATAAACCAAATAATTCCCACGCGCCAGAGCTCGATTATTCTGACAGAGACTTCAGAAAGTGATAGTGTCTTCCGTGTTCTTCCGTACCTTCCGTTTCTTACGTTTCCTTCCGTTTTTATCTTCCGTGTTCTTCCGTACCTTCCGTTTCTTACGTTTCCTTCCGTTTTTATCTTCCGTTTCTCTCTCCCTCTCCCCCCCCCCCCTTGCATGTTACAATTTGATATTTAGGTTCTCTTTTAAGTTTTACAAGTTTATCGTTGGATCTAAGATTCTAGTATTGAGGCTGAATTTAACCCATTGACTGCCAACTACGAGATATCTCGTAGTAAGCGTGCGTACCAAAACTGCCAGCTACGAGATATCTCGTAGTGTGTGCTACAATTTTAGATTAATTTCAAACGGTCATTTGAGTTAAGAATTATTAGTGTTTTTTTTCCAATAAGAATTACTGCAAATGCCATTACAATATTATATCGGTAACTTAATATTATTACATTTTGTAAAATTTCATGTATCGTTTAAAATAAAACCTTGGCACCCAGGACAAGACGCTCTAAATATGCCTGCCAGTCAATGGGTTAAGACAGATGAAGACAGAGTACAATTTTTGCTTTCATTTTTATAATTTCAATGTATCGTTTCTTATTCAATGTATTTTTATTACGTTAAAGTATCGATTATTTTAACCACAATTTTGATATTACTAACCGCGACAGAAAATTATTTTTCATAATTAGACTGCGAATTTTTATGCATTTATAAGAAATTTAAATGTTCAAAGTTACAAAATACAATACGAACAACACCGATACACTGGCTTTTAAATTACTCAGCTGCCTGAATTCTTATTCTACCCTTTCGCGACCTATCGGTTAAACCATCCCCGAAGCTCGAGACAGAAAATCAGAAGTAGCAACCGCGCAACAAATGTGACAAATCGTTCTAGGATGCGAATAACATTTGCCCGGTACCGTATATATTTCTGTTAATTCGTGTAAGTTCTTCCAAAATCTCCTTCTGGCTAGCCGCTTGCATAGCGATCGAAAATCGAACGTTTTGCAATTACACGCTAGTCAGACGGAGAATAATGTGTTTATCCTATCCTACCTAACTGTAAACACATCTTAAATGATAAATTACCTGCATAATTAAAAATCTATCTTAACTTAACACTTTGCTGACCGGTGACGAGTTAACTCGTCTTTTCGAACCTAAACGATAAAACGGCTATTCAAACAAGATATTACACAATAAAAAAACCTAATATCACAAATTACGTTGATAATAAAAATCAGGTTTCCAAATTCTCCAAAATAAATGCTTTCTTCAGCAATCATGATAAAATTTATTGCAGTTTATTTAGAACCTTTTACTTCCATATTCAATTACAAAATAATAGCCGGTGACATGACATAGTTTATCTGTAAAATTCCCGGTCAACAAAGTGTTAAGAGTATGGCCTACCTGACTAAAGATTTATCTTAACCTAACCCATTTGCATCATTATCGTATATATACGCTCAATTATCCTGGTCACTATCACCAGAGCGTATATATACGCTCAACTTTGTTGGTCACTATCATTATTCGTTAGCTGAAAGATAGAAATAGAGGGTATTGTTGGAGATGAAAGTAGTAATTCTGATTATAGGGAAGAAGAAATTAGGCCAATGAAACGAAGACGAATTATTGAATATAATAAAAAAGAATTTGGTGAAAAAGACCTTCTTTTCATATTTCCTTATGATGCAAATGGGTTAATAAGAGCCTACCTAACGATAGTTATGTACACCTTAACTTAAAACTGACCTTCCAAATTGTGTATTAACTTCAATTTACATATTCTTCACCAAGCGGTAAATATGAAAAAAGGGAGCTTCATTTGTGTTCTTCCTATATAAAAACCTAAATCGATATAAAAAACAAAAAGAAGGAAGTTATACGACGAATTTTCTTTCGTTGGACCTTTAATATTTCCTGAAACAAATTCAAAATTATAAGACTTAAATTAGCCTACCTACGTAATAAAAATCTAAAGGAATTGGATAGGAAAGATGGACTCTGAAACGTACTCAAATTCTAAATTATAAGGCTTAATTATATCTTAATTATTTAAATAGTTAACCTAATTTAGATCTAACTTAAATCAAAGCAACCTGCCTAATTTAGATCTAACTTAAACCAAAGCAACCTGCCTAATTTAGATCTAACTTAAATCAAAGCAACCTGCCTAATTTAGATCTAACTTAAACCAAAGCAAACTGCCTCGATATATATTTTTCTTAATTAATAAAAATTCTATCTAACAATATATATTTATTTCAGTTTAAAATAGCTTACATATAGGTAACACTGAGAAATATAAATTTTCCCTACTACAACCTGTCTTACATGAATGAAAATTTAAAGGGGTATTTTTTGGTGAATTTTGCATCGAATCATGAACTGAAAATTTTCGTTTATTAACACCAGGATGTAGAAGGAATTAATTAAAGTGAAATTATTTAGATCCTATTGATTCAATCTATTATACACTCTACTGATTTTTCATTCACAAAATTAATTTCTGTGCTTTATTAACATTGAAAAATGTTTTTAAAAAACAAAACTGCAATGATCACATTACTGTAAAATTACCTAATTTACTATTATAAACAAAAAGCAACGAGTGATAATTTAAAAAAAGAGAAATTCTATTATCGACATAATGATAAGTCGAATTGTATTCAAAAACATATTTCTTTGCAAAATTTTGTACGTTAAAAATAAATGATAGTTGTGAATTAACTTTAATTTATGCAAATTAAATTCGATAACATATAAAAATATACTCCACTGTATAAATTTAAAAATACTATGCTTGAAAACAAAAAACAAAAAATTAATAGAAGCGTAACTCTAACAACGAATACTCGCTGTGGACTCTAATCAAATAAAATGAAATGATTTAAATAATTTATTTAATAAATTCTATTTAATAAATTAATTTTAATATAAGTATAGAGTAGCACCCCCCGAAGGGGTACTCTATAATTATTATCCACTCGTAAATCAGAACAAAACCGAGAGTGGAATATTATTTATCTTTCGAAACACTAATAGAAAATATCCCAAAATCAATCCCGGAAGGGTGCTTTGTTACTTGCAATACTAATTTACCTAATTTATCTACACAAATAAAAAAAGTTACAACAAAAAAAGCTAAGTAAAAAAAGCTACCGAAAGCAAAGTAAACTGCTTTATTTATTAACGCAACACTAATCTATACACCCATACTTTTACAATACGCAACTCTAACGAATCTGGATCCAATGCAACCATCATCCTGGTTGCCGTCGATGCAATCACCCTTGTTCAGGTAATTCAGGAACAAATTTCCACAACTCGTGGAAGAAATTGGGCCATAATCGCGACTCTACTAAAAAAACGCGTCAATTTGTTCAAGGCAACACTATTTTAAAGTTAATAATGAAACTAATGTGAAAACTATTATTCTTTGATAAGAAAAAAAAGCTAATTCAAAAAATTCGCGATATTTGAAATTCGCAATACTATGAAATTAATTGATCAAAAACAAATATCTAAAAAGAAGAAAAACGCGAAAATTATTATCGCAATGCTAAAAACAAATTACTGTAATATTATTCTTAAAGCAAATCAATTTTAATTCGTAATCAAAAATTTAATAAAACGATCGCGATTTCATTACTCGCAACGCTAAAAGCAATCACGATCAGTATTTTTCAGCAACATTAATCAAAAACACGAAACCTTTATTTATTCGAAACTCTAATTTAAAATTCCACTCTGGAACCATTCGCGGGATCAATTGAAACCACGATTTTGTACTTTTTCGCAACTCTAGTTCAAACCGTGATCAATTATTCGCAACGCTAAATAAAAATCCGCGAATTTACAAGGGAGGGCTTGCTGCAGCTGAAAAGAAAATCTACACATAAAAGCGAGCACAGTGACAAAGTAGTAACAACAATGGTCCACCATTCAAAAGAATCCTTTCGAATTCTTTTAAATGGTGAACCATTGGTAGTCCTCTTCGGCGTATAGCCTCTTCTTCTCTTCGAGCGCCATGCCCGCTGAAACTTAAATCTAGGCTCGAGATTCCCTGATAACGGAAACCAAAAAATAACTTATAAAGGTGAACCAAAAAAGTAAAATCGTGGAACCTATATGGAACACACGTGGACGACCAACGATCGCAAGAATCATTGTCCGTGCACGCGTGCAGAACCTCGAGCAAGTAAACGTTCGTTTCGGGACCTAACTCGCGACCACGAGCGCGACGACGACACAAGCCGCCAAATTCGAAAAATCAACCTGGTAAAATCGGAGGCAAATGGCATTCCCCATTCGTGTCGATATTCACCGTTGATCGATCAAATTAGATTTCCTGAAACAGGTTGGTCACGCGGAAACGCGCCTACCCGATCAGAGACTGTGACCACCCTGCCCGGCCCTACCTACTTATAATTAACAATCACACCAGAAAGTATGCTACCTATCCTCTTTATTCCTATATTTAAAAAATGGCAAAACAGGTACACCAACACATTCACTCCACGGTTCTCACACAAGAACCCGGGTGCATAAGCCTACACTAGAGAGAACGTCCCGGGACGCCTCCGACACCCGAGTTCCGACATACAACCTTGCACACTCTAATGTACGTACCATTTTACTGAAATCGGCTGACAAAGACTAGCGGCCTTTGCGTTTAACGCGATAAAATCACGCGTTTGCTATTATCTTATATTGAATTATTTTTAATCGAGAAATAGACTAAATGGTACTAGGTTTGGTACCATTTTATTGTAGTTTAATTAAAAGTCGAATCGAGGATCCAGGACTTTGTTGCAGTTACTTTATTGTTTTACTTGATAGTGGATTTGTATTGTTATTGAAATAAATAAAATTGATAATTGTAGAGAATGAAATAATTATTTGTGTAAGATTTGATTCGAAACGACGCAATTCCACAGCCTAACCACACACACAATGTGAAAAATACGTCGTGCACGGTACGCTAACGCATAGCCAGCCGCTGAGAAAATTTATTAGGACTTATTAACTAGGTTCATCGTGCCGATCGCCATTCACTCGCTCAAGTAGCACCTGGGCACGTGAGTGAGATCCAGGCAGTGGACACGGAAAGGGTTAAATCTGAAAATCCTGACTAAAAGAAATTATTAGTACATATGTTTTATTTCTAACGGACTAATACTCTTTGATTATCTTTGTTATTTTATTTCAAATCAGAATGATTCTGCTTTATTACTTGAATTGAATTGAATTATTGTAATTCTAAGGAAAGATCTAATAAAAGAAAGATCTAAAAATTAATTTATTTCTTAAGAAAAATCTTATTTGATCTAAAACTGTATCAAATGAAATAAGTGACCCTATAAGATACATATTAAATGAAATTCCCTTGGATGATTTCTTTGTTAAAGCACATTTTGGAAAACAGAAAAGTTTCAATTCTGTTGCTTCAACTCTGAAATCTACCATTCGCGAAATGGCTTCTTGTACATTAAATTTCACATTATTTTCGTACTGAAATTATTGGCAATAAGAATTCATATTTTTGTGTTTCAAATTGTTCGATACCACTATTAGATGGAAAATGAGGTAAAAAAAAAATCAATTATGCATAATACTAATTTATATATAATATGATTTATTATATTATATATTATCACAGAAATAACAATACAAATAGTAATCATTACTATGTAATAATAATAATTATCGATATTATAATAATTGTCAAAGTAACGAAGTCGGAGGGTATCCGATTTCTATACTATGAAAAATACTGAAATAAAATCATTCCAAAAGTAATGAACCATTAGAATAATCGACTATTGAGAAATTTCATTTATTTATAGAAATATTCATATGGATGTTCTAATGTTACTAAATACAAAAACTATTTGTCCTAATTAATTTTAATTAATTAAATAATTAATATGACAGAAACGCGATGTACAAGAAGCTCTAACCTATTATGCAATGAAAATACAATGAATGTTACTACTCATGAGTATAATATATACCCATGGTCACTGTGCTTGCAAAAGTTCTATGTAATACAACCAGTCACCCGTGCCAATTGGGACCTTTCATCCTATGGCATGATTGAGTGACCAGAGGAACCAAAAACCATGCGACTCACCAATAGATGGGAAGTCATCCTATCAGAGGGTGGTCATCCTGTCAAGAGTAAGTCATCCTGTCAAGAGGAAGTCATTCTGTCAATAGGAAGTCATCCAGGCAAGGAGACGTCTGTTAACATAAAAAATAATTACCCTAAATAAAATAAGTTGATTTCAAAGTAAGGATATATGCAAAAATATTGCAAAATTTTACCTAAATAAATTATTTTCAAATGATTTATTTGCCAAATATTTGATTATCCTAAATGAAAATTTGGTTAAAAAGTGATTTATAAGACAAAAATTTAATTTAATTAATTGTCTGCATAAAATATGATACGTATAATGTTCGTACCTGCTCACAACCAGGGGAAGATGTCCTGAAGTCATCAGTCATTAACCCATGAGTATAAATGGAAGCTCTGAAAATCTTAAAAGAAAACACAGAATATTATTATTCCTTCCTAAAGTCATGGGGTTGATAATTTGGAAATTTTGACTTTAATACAGAAAAAGAAATTTGGAACCTTATAAATTTTTAGTAATCCTTGAAATACTCAGTAAATAAATAAATAAGTAAGTAAATAAGCAAATGAGTAAATAAATAAATAAATAAAGATGTATATAAGGAAGTAAATCAATAAATAAATAAATAAAAAATTTTGTAGCAAAGTACAAAGTGCATAGTTAATTAAAGTACAAAATACAAATATACTTACAATGTTGGCCTCTCAAGCCCTGCTAGATTCCTTCCAGCCAGGAACTGATTCTAATGCCGGTAACGAATATTTTAGATAAAATAAAAAAATTAATAAATAAAAGACTAAACGCAACCGTGTAATTATAATCGGCGAACAAACACTGACTCTACCTTCGCGTATAAATCTACTTTATGCAATTCTTACGCATCAACACTGACTCTAATTCCCTAATTGACTGCTAAGATTAATTTACATAGAGCTACTATGCTCTAACAAACAATAAAAAAACTTTTATAAAACAAACACTGACTCTACCGACCGCATTGCGCGCGGCCACAAGAAACCTGTGGAAAAAAAAAAGAGGATCAGAGAATGACTCAAAATTATTATTTAAAATTTTTCTACCTATTGAGCGTTTGTTAAAAAAAATACTATTTATCGTAGAACTACCAAACTATTATTATTTATTTTTCATTGACAAAAATGTTGGTTCAATATTACGGAAATAAAATTTCGAAATGAATACAAGAAGTAAAATATTATTTATCGATGCTGCAAGTAATCGTTCGTAATATAACTGATTTAGAAAACTATGAGCATTATATTCTGTATATTTGTTATTAGAATGTTAATTTGTCCAGGTTTTCCAAGTGTAAGCTATTACGCGCTTTGTAAACTCTCGAAAATGTCTGCGAAAATCAAAGTGCGTTTCGTAAACACGCACAGGTGGCGTGCTGTGCCATCGCGTATAACCTTGCGCCGAGAGCTGTTTATGTTCGCAGCTCGAACAGCTTGGTATAGTTAGTAAAGATACTGAAATCCGAAGTTGACTCTACAGAATATCGATCGATACGAAATAAAATATGCGTCATTCCAATTTCACGTTAATACTTGATAAAGTTTAGAAAAAAATCTGAAGACTCTACTTTAAATTATTACTTATTAAGAATTACTAACTTATTAATAACTCTGCCATAAAATACCGATTTAAACAAAGAAACAATCTATTTAACAATTTTAGAATACAGAAACGAATTATTCAAAACACATTTCCAAAGCAAAGAAACGATAAAGTTTAGAAAAAAATCTGAAGACTCTACTTTAAATTATTACTTATTAAGAATTACTAACTTATTAATAACTCTGCCATAAAATACCGATTTAAACAGAGAAACAACCTACTTAACAATTTTAGAATACAGAAACGAATTATTCAACACACATTTCCAAAGCAAAGAAACGATAAAGTTTAGAAAAAAATCTAAAGATTCTACTTTAAATTATTACTTATTAAGAATTACTAACTTACTAAGAACTCTACCATAAAATACCGATTTAAACAATCTACTTAACAATTTTAGAATACAGAAACGAATTATTCAACACACATTTCCAAAGCAAAGAAACGATAAAGTTTAGAAAAAAATCTAAAGATTCTACTTCAAATTATTACTTATTAAGAATTACTAACTTACTAAGAACTCTACCATAAAATACCGATTTAAACAATCTACTTAACAATTTTAGAATACAGAAACGAATTATTCAATACACATTTCCAAAACAAAGAAACGACACGTTCAATTTTTTCCTGTCTCACCTTAATACTTTCAATAAACTATAAAATTACTACTTCAGTTATATTACAGCATTGTTACAATCATATATCACGTATTACCGATGATTCTTTAAAAAACGAAGATAAAAATGCATACCATATATTAACCTTCGTCAGAGTAAATTCAATAGTACCAAATTCCCATGAGAAGTCATCGTCGAACGCCGTAACATCATCAGCTTATCCTTCCATCTCAAGTTTCCAATCTAACAAACCATCTGCAAAAAATAAAAATCACAAAGTTAAAATAAATCTGTCTGAATAAAGCTCGATTGTATCCCAAACCCAATCAAAACTGCGTTATAAACTCAATATCTAAGCTACGAACTTGAAATATTAAGTAATATTTAACAATCGAATCGACAAACAATAAGGAAGCCCAAAATTATTTAAATTATTCTCGCGATGTATATACATTGTTAATTGCAAGCTTGATAACGCGAACAGTGGTATGTGATACGTAATAATTATCGAAAATTAATATAGAATGCTAAGGCAGCGATGAAATAAAGTTTAGCAAGGTTATGTACCTCGATGCGCGAAAGACGTCCTGTCGCTACGTCGTTCTCCAAGGAAATGACGTCGCCTGCGCCGGTAGCTTAGGGCGGCAGAGTGGGGGGATCGCTCGGGCCTGAGCACGGCGCGCGAGTTCTGAGAAATGTTCCGAGGCAAATTTCTCAGAATTGTCTGGACAATTTCCTTAACTCCGCTGAATGGACACCTGCAAAACAAATTTTCAATGTTTTGGTTATAACTGAGTGAAATTTATTTTCTATTTATACGAGTCGAGGGTTAGAAGAATCGGTTTCGCTTGGAAATTGAAACGTATTTGACGCGAATGTTTTTATGATAGCTTGAAGTAGAATTTATTATATCGTTAAACTGTGTTATTATGTACTTTATTGTTGGTAAAATTGATTATTAAAATGTATGTTACTGTTGATAAGATTGATTAGTTCATTTAAGTCGTATCTTATGTGAACATATAATATTGTTGTAAATGTTGATTTAATTATTTTTACGATTGTTAACAATAAATTATTTTACCATGACAATAATATTCCACAAGACTGTTATTGTAGAAAATTGTAGAAAATTGTAGAAAATATATAAATTATTGGTAAGATTTATTATTAAAATGTATGTTACTGTTGTTAAAATTGATTAGTTTATTTTATTTGTATCCTACGTGAACGTATAATACTATAATAAATGTTAATTCAATTATTTATATGATTGTTAACAATAAATTATTTTGTCACGAAAAAAATATTCTACAAGACTCTTATTGTAAAAAATTGTAGAAAATATATAAATTATTGGTAAAATTGATTATTAAAATGTATATCACTGTTATTAAAATTGATTAGTTTATTTTAGTCGTATCCTATGTGAACGTATAATACTATAATAAATGTTAATTCAATTATTTGTATGATTGTTAACAAAAAATTATTTCACTATGACAAAAATATTCTACAGGACTGTTACTGTAGAAAATTGTAGAAAATGTATAAATTATTCCATCGAATACATACACAAGTTTAAACAAAATATCGTTCGTAAAAAAATTGCAAACAATTAACTATTATGAAAAAAAATGTTTACAAAATTTATATCTGTAGGTTATATCATATATTTAATAAAATGTTTTTTTAATGCATAATGCATTCGGTCGTATACTTGAAGGGTTGATGAATTTACATTGAGAAGCACTATCAAGTGATCTGAAGAAAAGCATACAGATCTTCATATCTTGTTAAATAATAAAGTAAAAAGAAAAAGATTTACGTTCTTCAAAAGGTGTGTTCCCTTACATTACGTAATTTTCATAAAAAAATTTTTCTGTATATAATTTTTTAACTAACCACTCTAAATCATAGGAGGCGTAACAAAACGTATGATTTTTACGCGATCGGTATTTCAGAATATAGAATACAAAGTCCCATAAGATAAATATATTCTGTACCATGTGTGTAATGAAGGTTACCTTATTTTGATACATATAATACGGTGCTTGGTATTTTGCAATTATTTATGAGAAATGTAAAATTTATGTTCTGTTTAGAGATCGCTATGTAATAATTTTTAAATTTTTATATTTATATGTATCTTCATTATATCGTTGGTAAATTTCTTTAATTTTTAAATCGTAAATTATAAACAAGTAGTAATGTTCATTTTAAACTCGTGTCATTTATTTTGAGTTACTAATTGTTGCTAATATAATCATTTGAGTAAAATGAATACGAATAAAATTTGACGTGATTTCTACTTTATTATCAGATGGTATATTGGGTATCAAAATCGAAATCAGGTGAATTTGGTTAAGATGAAATTAATAACAGGGAAATAGCCCGTCGTATTGTTTATAAGAACTATAGCTTCTATTGAATACACTGTATTTAAAAATAAAATGTTAAACAATCTGAAACAGACGTTAAATATTTGGTTTCATAAAACTGATTTGAGATCACTAAATTTTTAAGAAGAACGCGCGATATTTAAAATATCAATAATTATTAATTATTGATGATACACTCTATGCAATTTATTAAAATTATTATACATCAGCGAGTCAAAAGTTTTTACTTGGCTGTAATTATAATATAATTACAGCAAATATTAACCAGAAATAACAAATAGTATTAAAGCAAACCTTCCAATTTGTAATTTTTGTAAATATCAAACAGCTATATAACATATTCTTGTAAATTGTTCTAAGTATACCGAGTTCAGTTTCTCTAATTTCTCTAATTTTTTCTAATTTTTTCTAATTTTTAAATTAAAACAAACTTTGTATAAAAATCTCAGTGATAAACAACAAATACCAAGAATGACTCGTTCCTAAGCGACTCCATGTTTTATAATAAAATCTAATTCCACGTAACATTATATATAAAATTTGTAGCATCGCCACTTGTAACCATTACGTGCAAAATTTGCAAAATTTGTAAAATTGTCAAATAAAAAAAGACAAAGAGCATTTTCACTATTAAGGATAATAATTTTAATATAATTAAGAAAAAGTGTACTGCTTTAGAGTACACTACTGACAAAGATAATGAATGAAATTGAAATTTATTTTCCTAAATTTTTACTACTATTGTTTTCATATAAACACATGGAATAAATATTTTTACCACAAACATGGGTTTGTCTGATACATATTTTTTTTTCTTTTTTTTTTGTATTGACAGACTCCATTTACCCGATTCACAACCACGTAAAAAAAAAAAACCGCGTGGAATGAATACTCTGTGTTGATCGAGGGATGTTCCTGGTCCGGTTATATGCTATAATTAATTTTCTAGTGAAGTAATAAATAAATTTTCCACATATCTGACTAAAAAGTCAATCGTTCAATAAGTTTTTATATTTACACAATAATATATTTTGAATTAAATGTTATAATTTTTTATATTTTACATATTTTCAATCTCTACAATTCTTTCAGCAGAGTAACTCCCATTAACCAAATAATTACACGCATGTGAAACCTCATTGAAGAAATTACAGATTTTGCGTGAAAGTGCGCGAACGAATCGATGAAGAAAAGAAAAGAAGAGACGAAAGAAGGCAAAAGAAGACTAACAATACCATGTACTCGATGCGACGTAAAACAAACATTAACAACAACAAGATCAAAGGCAAAAGGGAAAATTACTCTACCCTATTTACAATTAGCTGAGATAGTTAATCAATCTTTAGAATCTTACATTCGCAATCCGTAAATATGTTCCAAAAAAACTATATGTGCTATAAAATGTGGTATAAAAAGACCTGCTATAAAATAATGAATAAATTTTCGAAGTTTCCTGAAGAAAAACAAAAGAGACAAAAAATTTTGTAAAAGAAACTGTACAATTTGCTACAAGATAATGCCTAAATTTTTGAAGTTTATTAAAGAAAAACAAAAAAAGACAAAAAAATTGTGAAAGCACTGTATACTCTGCAAATTTTTTTAAGCTCGTTAAAAACATAATCGGAGACAACAGAAAATTGTAAGAAAATTATATACTATGCTACAAGATAATGACCAAATTTTTTAAACTTACTAAACAAAAACAAAGATAACAAAAAAAATTGTAAGAGAATTATATATTCTGCTACAAGATAATGACTAGATTATTGGAACTTACTCAAGGAAAACAAACGAGTTAGAAAGAAAATTATAAAATTTTATTTTTCTCAAATGTCCGAAAATATTAGTTGAGACAATTAAGCGAAGGTACTGACAAAAAAATTTCCGTATTCATAGATTCAATGGTATTTCATGGCTGATATGGCGAGAATGTGAGCGCAGCGGATACAGTTTAACCCTCTGTAGCCCGAAATTTGTCTGCTTATTGGAGAAAAAATTACGATTGATTACAGTTTTAGAAATTACAGTTTTTCACTTTGATTTGAAAATGTTTTAACTAATAATTACTGTAGATGGATCGTGGTGTCGCTACAGCAATACAGTAATCAAATTTAATAGTGCAGTGATAACGAAACAAAATTAATTTTTCAAAATACAGATGCATCAGTTTGTAACTTTTAAGTCACACGGTCCCATAGAGGGTTAAATGTAATTAATCAAGCGTAAGCTGATTAGAATAGCTTGAATTACAGTTCCGAGGCGCAAAATATTTACCTAATAACCGGCCACCATAACTGTAACAAGAAGAGTGTTTGTTGAATTTCGCGGCAGTACGAATCGTCTGTTAAATTGAACAATCGTAAGAACAGTAGGCGAGGGCACACGGAGACGATTCTTGGTCTCGGCTCGATTCATAATTCATAGCTCATTATAGCTCGTAAACGAATGAAGTATCCGGCCAGAGAGTTTTGAACGTTCAACCCCCTCAGACTGTTATGCATATTGATACTCTCTCTGCGCGGAAGTTAAGACGGGATACGTTTTCTTAGGCAGTTGAACGTCTTCGTCTTTCTTTCATCAAAATGTTTGCTCGCCATTCTCTGTTTACTATCTTTACACACTTTACAGGTGTTTATAACGTTTGAGAACCGCAGACCTGCGTTTCACGTCTGTTTTCCTTCCAACGGAAAATATTTTTTAATTTCATCCCTTTGTTTATCCCAGTAACCGTTCGCTGGCTCTGCGCACTGTTTTCTGGGCTTTGGATTCGCGAAACCGTTGTTGCTGACAAGAAATGAAACGTTGACTGCTAATTTGAGTGTTGTAGATTTTCATAAATGAACTCTTGTTGTTGAGCTGAATTACAAGTTCTGGAAAAGAATTCTGTACCGTTAATTCTGTTAGTTACTTAATTAATTAATCTGTTAATGTGCTATAGCACTATTTCAAATTGAGTTATGCTGTTATCCTTTTGTACGTTTACGGTCTTGGATTTTTATTTTTAAAATAGCGTGTGTTTATTTATTTTGCTTACAATATTATTTAGAAAACGGTTGTAAATTAATGGCTACCTATAAAGTGTATATTTGACATCACAGTTTCTTGTTGTTTCAGTTCGATAAAAATGTATTCAAAATTGTTAAAATGATTTGTACTGAGCTTTTTTAAAATAGCATGTGTTTATTTATTTTGCTTATAATATAATTTTAAAAGCGGTTGTAAATTAATGGCTACCGATAAAGTGTATATTTGACATCACAGTTTCTTGTCGTTTCAATTGGATAATAATGTATTCAAAATTGTTAAAATGATTTGTGCTGAGCTTTAGTGACAATATCATAACAATATGAAATTTAAAGAATGACGTTAAGAGGTTTAATAAGAAAAATTTTTTAATTACAAACACGGACCGCTTTTATTGCATAACAATATGAACTATTTATCTAACACAATTGATGGCTTGGTAATCAAAAATAAAAATATTGAAACATTTTAAGTACCATCTAATTTACTTACATTAACAAATGCTGGATATTGTTTCTAAGTCAACGCTCGTTTTTCATAGTTTTCTATTTAAATAGTTGCTTAAAGTACAATGCATAAAAATTACATATTAGAACCCAAGTACTTTTGTAATCAATTGCAAGTTTGGTGTGCTTTGTTACAATTATAAAATATTAAGTTTCTTGATTGTAAAATTAAAATTTTATTACTTGTGTCTCTATATTAATTTAAAGTCCTGATTGTGATATATCGACAATATAAAATATTAATACGTAGTTATTAAATAATAAATTGACAGAATAAGAGAAGCAACAATTAATATTGAAATTAATAATAAATTTTATGTTATGCATAAGATATCAGAAATGAATGTATCGAAATTTTAAGAATTTTGAAGAATGGCATTTGTATATTATACATTTTCAGTTATGCGTTACAATTTAAATGATTTCAATTTCATTAAACTTTAAACTGAGTGAAAATTCTCCTCATTTCTTGCTGCTAATTAATAACAGTTGTCGCAGCATTTTTTTTTCAAACAGTACATTTTTAAAGCTGATTATATGAAATAAGCAAAAAATAAAAGAAAGCAAAGGAAAAATATAGGATTGATTTTGCAACAATTTATGGAATTTCTCGAATTTATTACGTTATAAAATTATAATCAGAGGTCCGAATAATTGAAGAGTTTTATAAGTCTTTAATATGCCAATTAAATATGTATCACACGTAGGATTTAATTTTCACAGTAATTTTATCACGTTTAAAAGGACGAGATAACTGACACCATGTTTGTTAAAATTTTTATAAATTCATTTTTACCAACCGTAATATTCTTTTTACAGGATAATTTTTTTTTCTTTTCCATGCTGAATAAAATTATAATTAATATGTACAGCATAATATTAAAAATAATTTTAATTTTAATACCACTTGCATGGCCAATTGTTTGAAACGAAAAAATAAGAATTTTTGAATCTGTTTATTATTATTCTATTTTATTACTCTATTTTTAGTTATTAAAATCGTCTATCGAGATAAAATGTACTGGATACATCGTTCGAAAAATTTAACTATGCTGATCAGGATAACAAATTTTGTAATTATTTTCATTTCTGTTGATCATCTCGTGTCAATAAACTAAACTTCTGAAATACGTAATATTTTCTGAAAAACGTTAATATTGACGTGTATAAGAATGGTACAATTTTGATTTAAATAACATATCTAATTAGAAATAAAATATTTGTGACAAAGGGAACCAGATTTAATTGCAAAGTTATTTACGTTCAATTTTTTATATTGTATAAGGTGTCAATTAATTTGTTTATTTCATGCTTCGACGATTTAAATATTTCGTTAACTTTATTGTAGCATTTTATCAAGAATATTCTATATTCAACTATTATTTTTACAATAACGTTTGGAAAAACTATTTTATTTTAAATAATCATTCAGAAATTATTATTCAATGTTCGAAGTATACGGGCTGTATTTGAAAGCTTTTCTTGAATTTTACAAAAAATGAAGTCCGCATAACTTTCGTAGATTACAATTTCTTTGTCTGCATTTTTTTCAAAGATATGAATTTTTTAGACGGAAATATAATATTTAAAAAATATTTTTTATTAAAACAAATCGTAAGAAACCTACGAAACATACAAAAAAAAAACAAATAAATAAATAACATACATAAATTCAAGAGAAGTTATACAATACCGCAATATATTTGAACGTTGAATCTTTTTTTTACGTTAATATAACCCCGATAAATAAAGCAATTTTGTATTTGCTACCATTATTATATTTTCATAATGAATTCTTTATCAATTTTTATCTATAATTAAAAATTACAGTTCTCTTTACTCATTACATTTTTCCCAAGTTTGTGATATTTTCTGCTTTACAAGTTTTACAATTAACCCATTACCCTTTTCGAAATACAAGTACACAACTACTCACAGTAAAACATGTAAACTAATGACAATTTCATCTCTGAAAGTAATATTTATTATTATAAGTTGAAATTAATTTCATAATAAAAATTTGCCAATAGTGTATTAAAATGAAATACACGATTTGTAAATGGACACTGCTTGAATTAACCATGATAGAAAAACGTTATTTAATCCGTAGCTAAGCAATTAACCCTTTCACAGATTAATAAAATGAGAAATGGTACAAAAATTGTCTATTTTTTTAACAATCAAAAATAGTCCAATGCGTACTGAAAAAGTAAAAAGAATGTTAGTTTTACCTGTTTTTTTTTCTATTTTTAAAGTTAATAACTGGTTCTAGTTGTGAATTAACGCTGTACTTAAATTTCTTCGCTCGAAAATCAAACCTACACCGACTTCGAATACTGCGTGCAATGAAAAAAGGCTTCCATTTTCATATCTTTATCTATAAGTTGTCTGAATGTTTAACGAAATAAACCGAGCGATACGGATTAAACACTCAGACCGCCTATCGCTCTGAACTAAACTGTGAAAGGGTTAAATAACCCAAATATAAATAACTTTTCAAACAACGGAACAGTTTCATAAGGTTTGTCACTTACAGACTTTAACCCTCTATGGGACCGTGTGACTTAAAAGTTACAAACTGATGCATCTATATTTGAAAAGATTAATTTTCTTTAGTTATCACTGCACTATTAAATTTGATTACTGTATTACTACAGTGATACCACAATTCATCTATAACAATTATTACTTAAAGAATTTTCGAATCAAAGCGAAAAACTGCAATCAACTGTAATTTTTCCTGTGATAAGTAGACTAAATTTGAGCTATAAAGGGTTAACACGTTAAACGCCACGCTGATTTTCGTCGACTTTCCTTTAGGCTGTGTGCTGTGATAATAATTCAAAAATATTTGGTCGTAAAATAATTAGGAATTTAAGAAGAAAATTATACAGGACTGGAAAGGAAAGTCGTATCTTTGTTTAACCCTCTGTGGGACCGTGTGACTTAAAAGTTACAAACTGATGTATCTATATTTGAAAAAATTAATTTTCTTTAGTTATCACTGCACTATTAAATTTGATTACTGTAGCTACACCACGATCCATCTACAGTAATTATGAATTAAAACATTTTCAAATAAAAGTGAAAAACTGTAATCAATCCTAATTTTTTCTCCGATAAGCAGACAAAATTCGTGCTATAGAGGGTTAAATTTATATTTTAAATATAATTTGTATTCCAAACTTAATTTAAATTTTAAACTAAAACAATTATTTCTTTTTAACCCTCTATGGGACCGTGTGGTTTTTTTAGTTATCTCTGCACTATTAAATTTGATTACTGTATTACCGTAGCGACACCGTGATTCATCTACAGTAATTATTAAGTAAAACATTTTCAAATAAAACTGAAAAACTGTAATGAATCGTAATTTTTTCTCAAATAAGCAGACAAAATTCGGGCTACAGAGGATTAACGTCATTTTTATCGCACATCAGTCCAATAATTTATTCTCAATATTCAATTTTATCCTACAATAATATTTTGCTACTCGTAGCTGCAACGATAACGATTTAATAAAAAGAATCATAAACTACGTTCTATCAAAAATACGCAAGTGTCCGGATACTTTTTAGCGTCGCTGTATATTCCCTCCCTCTAAACTAACACCTAGCCCACCAAACTGAACAAGTCAATTCAACACCACTAAGCTCAATTCACTACCACAGCAATTCCCAACAAAAGTACCTAACATTCAATAAAACCCCATTCACGGCGTTTCAACCGTTACCCAGTAAATTAAAAACGAAACCGTTGAAAACCCAAATAGAGAAGCAACGCGCAACAATTAAATCCTTCTTCAAAGAGCATCGTATCGTTCGAAACACCGTGTCACCAGTTACCGCTCCAATGGTTGATACAGTTCCACCATCCAATAGCCCGGCCCAATTATAGCCACAGGCGTAGAACGGCAATCGCGGCAGAAAGAACGGGCGAAGTGAAACAGAAAGAGCGGTGAAAAACGAGAAAAACTGTGGAGCTGCGAGACGGTGGCCCTTAATTGTTTTGCAGCCGAAGAGGATGGCAGATTAGGATAAAGCTCGCTACAACGATACTCAAGAAGACCAAACGCAATCTCAAGTTGGCGGGTCCTACCCGTGGGGCGGCGAGGAACGTCCACGGGGGCTGAAGAGAGATTGTACCGAGGAACGAGAAAGAGGCCGATGAAACACGGAGGATGGAGACCTTCCTGAATGCTCTGGCCCCCGGCACGGAGAATGAAAAAAACTCGGGTGGAATTGCACTGGCTCCGCGGCCTGGTCGAGGAAGCGGCGAGAATTTAATTAAGAATCTCTCCATGGACGAGGGTGCCATATTGTCGTGGCACACACGCGTCACCTCTGGTCCACGAATCACGCGACTTTCCTGCGCGTCTAATTAAATCGAAAGAAATCTCGTCGTTCCCGGACCAGTGATTTTTCCATTGAGCACCTTGTCGCGAAGCCTTCTCGTTGATCGTTGATTTTTTCGGAGCTTCGGTATGTTCTGATTTGTCGTTTCGTTTAGGATTATTTCAAAATTGAATCTGGCTATTACAATCGTGGATAATTTTATAAAATGGTCATTGTTATCATAATCAGTTGGTCCTAAAATTGGTTAGATAAAATTAGTTAAAAGTAATCCTACCGTGACCAAACTTCGGCTGTTGGTTAGAGACAAACAATGGGACTTCTTATAAAATTTATATTAACAGTTATATTATTATTAATAAATATTATTTATAAATATTAACATTTATATTTTGTATTAACCCTTTGTCTTATAACCACGAGTCACACTCGTAACGCCGATTCTGGATAAAATAGAATAAAAACACACAATATTTATGATAAAGTTCAATTTTAGCTTTATCTGTAATTTGAATTTACAATATTGAAAATTCGCAAATACAAAATACGTGTAATATTTCGATACTTTGCGTTTGAGTGTCAAAGACGTGAATAACTATCGCTGATATGTATGAAGATCGAAGAAATCGTAAGCCAAGGGGTTAACAGAGTTCAGAGTTCATATTATTTATATACCACCCCTGCCTCTGACGGGGGGGTATATGAAATAAAATAAAAATAACTAAAATAACTATAATAACTAAAATAAAATAAAATAAAAATAAAATAAATAGAATAAAAAAAATCTTTTAAAATAGAATATCGCTTCGGTAAATTAATGTGGTTTATAAACCACACCCGCAGTTAAAGGGTTAAATGGACCTTTTTCTGGAAACTTACTTTTAACCGAAACATACTTTTTATCTTTCACAAAAGCAGTTGTTTTTAAAAATAATTGTTTATGAAAAATATAGTACGAAAGTGTCATATTTTATTAAGTGTACAATTTGTGATAAATATAAATTGTACAAATGTCATAGATATTTGTAACGAATTGAGTTCAATAATGAAAATTTGATTCCTTCTGTGCAATGTTATCAGTCGGTTATTCTTATCAAAAATTGAAAGTCCAAAAGTGATCGTAATAAATCGTAAAAATCGGATTCCACTCTATTTCGAATAGTAATTCCAGGTAAAATGAAAATTTTGCAAATTCAAAACGCTTGTTTATAAAATTAATCGATATATTAATTCGCATACTTTGAAAGAATATGCAAAAAAAAATCTGCGATCTGCCCGAGAAGGGTGTACGATCTATGAGAGCAGGAAGAAAAAGAAAAGAGGAAAGGTATACTTGCACTTAAGAGTTCCATTTTAAGTCTTCCTTCCTGTCTCTCGACCCTACGAAACCTCTTACCTTCCTTTCGTTTGATACCACAATGCGCCATTCTTCCCTTCCCTGACACTGATTAACGATTCTCCAACTAAATGTACGCATGTAGAAGAAGACTGCTATCTATTTCCTGCTTCTGTTAACCATTTTTAACGAACTCTACGCATTGGCAAGAACCGTAACAATTATCGCGTTTGAAATTAAGATATTGTTTGAATTAATGATCGATTATTATTAATAAATTTGTACAAGATGTACGAAAGGGTAGTGTCTGGAATAATTGTTATATCGTCGATGAAATTGTAAACATCCAAGGAAACTTAATTGCAAGTCTCAGTTTATCGGCAATTTTAAAGTAAATTTAAAATAAAATTAGTTAAAAGTTTGATAATTTAATTGTTAGCCGTGGAACGCATGCAAAATATTTATTATTTTATTGATATGTAGTTTTACACGTTTGTAAATATTTCAGAAGCTATTAAAATACACAACTTAATTAAAGTGTTTAATTTTTTAGAGTTAAAAGAATTAGACAAATTAAATAACCTTAATTAAGAGAACTCGTAATATGGAATGAAAATTCAACATTTTGTGGACTCTTTTAACTATTACACACTAAATTCCTTGAAAGCGAGAAAAAAAGAAAAATGCTACTAAACTTCAAAATACTTTATGCAAAGTAAAAATAGTGATCAAAATAATTTCTCATTTTAGAACTTTTTTTCTTAATCTTTAACAAAATTGATTCTATCTCAATCTACGTCTAAAAATTAAATTTCAGTTATACATGTAATGTCACTTCTTTGATATTATTTTAACGTTAGTAAGATTGTAATTTGTAACTCTTCTAGTGAGAACGGTACTATACAGAATGTTCTAAAAAGAATGCAACTCTCTTTGAAGAGTAATTTCTGGCGTAATTTAAAGTAAATTTCTCCTTAACAAAAATGTCGAACTCGGCTTTTTTAATGAAATATTAACGAGAAACACAAACCAATCACACAACAGTATAGTTGGCTACATGTTGCATTCACGGTTTATCAAACAAATCGGCATGTATTGGACCAAGCGTTGATCAGTGTTAGAAAATTATATTGAACAACGAATAAAATCAAATTATTCGTTATTCATGAATAGCAGAAACTATTCTCGTTATTTATAAAGAAAAAAGACGAATATGAAGGTTTTTCTCAAAATCAACCGAAAGCAATCATTTCTTCGATTAACACTAGAACTACCGACGATTAAAGTATACTTATTTCTACCAAAAAAATCATAATGAGTGGTGTATAAAAAAATACACAATGCAAGGGAAACAAAGCTTTGTCTACATTTTTAACAGAAAATCATGGAAAATTGTCTGTGAGATGCTATAGACAATTTATAAAATTTCTGTAAAACATTACGAATGGATCATTTTGACCAGTTTGGTAGTTATAGCGTTAATAGAATATCAAGTAAATGAGTTTCCTTTCGGAATAACGAATGATCAAAAAGTAATCGGAAACAGACTGAAACCAAATAACTAATACTCCTAATATTTTGTTCAAATAAAAATATACGTGACTAACGCCTAATACTATTGTTAATAATAAATAAACCTTTCAAAAAGCGCATGTGCTTGAAAGAGCACAACCAGTATTAAGTCACAGCTCACGTTAAATTAACAGGTTGACTGCCACCTGCATTTTAGGTACTTTCCCCATGGCGCCAACATGAATTTCTTATTATGCGATGTACATTATGTTGAACAAAATAATATCTACATTTTCCTTGTACTAATAAAATTATTTCTGCATGTTCTGTACGTCATTAATTTCTTCAAACCATTATAGTAAAGTGGTATTATTTGAAAATTTATCAGTATCGATATTTACACTAATTATGTATTTTACTATTGGTCGTATCGCCGGTCACCGGTGCCCCCCATGGCGCTGTAGCCAAGTCGAGTGCCGGTCACCGGTGACCCCCATGGCAGTCAACCTGTTAAACCTTTGCACTCGTGAACTTTTTTATGTTTCAAAGGACTACTGTGAAAACCTAGTGTTCTTTTGGAAAGAAAAATAGAAAATTATAAATGTTTACGAATTTTTAATTATTCGGTTAATTTACTTTATTTTGAATTGACGAAGATACCGAATTTAATTTAAAACTTAATCTCTGAACAAAATTATATATGTCGTCATAGCGGCGTCAGTGAAGTACAAAGAGTTAAAAAGAAAAAAAAAAAGAAAAATTGCTAATAAATTATATTAACTTACCCACTCGCCCAAAAATTCATCTCCTTCGAAATGTGTGTCAAAAAATTCACTGCAGTGATTTTAACCATTGACGAACGAAGTGATTTACACGACACCACCGAAAGTTACGCGATGAAAGAACAATGATCGGTTCATTAACCCTCTGTAGCCCGAATTTTGTCTACTTATCAGAGGAAAAATTACGATTGATTACAGCTTTTCGCTTTGATTCGAAAATTCTTAAAATAATAATTGCTATAGGTGAATCGTGGTATCACTGTAGTAATACAGTAATCAAATTTAACAGTACAGTGATGACTAAATAAAATAAATTTTTTTAAATACAGATACATTAACCCTCTATGGGACCGTGTGGCTTAAAAGTTAGAAACTGATGTATCTATATTTTAAAAAATTAATTTTCTTTAGTTATCACTGCGACTATTAAATTTGATTACCGTATTACTGTAGTGACACCACGATCCATCTACAGTAATTATTAGTTAAAACATTTTCAAATCAAAGTGAAAAACTGTAATCAATCGTAATTTTTTCTCCAATAAGCAGACAGAATTCGGGCTATAGAGGGTTAATTTGTTACTTTTAAGTCACACGGCGCCATAGAGGGTTAAGACACTAAAAAACAATACGCGCGCGAGCTACAAATTATTTCGAATATTTGACGATTCCGTCTTTCTCTGTGTTCGAGAGTCTCTTGTAGAACGAATCCTTTCGACGCGAATGTACTACTGACCGTCTGACCATCACAGGGACCGTCCCTTGTTTATGTTTCGATGTCACGCCGCGTCATTCCGATATCTCGAAACTGCTGTCCGACCCTGAGCGCCACAGTGCTGTACTTGTACGGTGATTTGAGACAAAAATAAAAAAGTATATACGATATGGTAATAATTCACGTATTTGTACTAAAAATTGTTTTAACTGGGGTTTTATTATATAAACATAGTAATTACAATGAAAATTGTATTAGGATGATATAATAAATTAATAAGAGGTAATATTAACTTTAGCGAAAGAATATAAAATGCAAATAAATAATACGTAATTTTATTAATATTAGTCAAAATGAATTAATTATCGCTTATATCAGAACTATCGCTTTTCCTCTTACAAAAAAAAAAAAAAATAATAATTCAGTATAGCAGTTTGTAACAGAAAAAAATTATGCGCTAATGTGATACGATAGCTTTCTGTCACAGAGCAATAAAAATTACACGATATTTTGAATCGTTGCTACGAAACTGCATTTTTTTCTACAAAAAGAAATTTTTTAAATTATAAATTAAAATTGTACATAATCTTGTTCAAACTAGCCATATTTAAGGTACAACAAACACTGCTTAAAATAAAAATAGCAAATAACAACGAATAATGCAGGAGAGATAACTTTTTACTTTTCAGATTAAAACAAAACATATAATCAATTTTGTGAGACACATATTTTATATTCAAATTCCTTACTTATCAATAAACAGTTATATGGAATAACAACGCTAAAATTGAAAATTAAATAATTTGATTTTTGTCCATTGCACGTCGCACTGTAGCAGGCGCTTGAATTCTTAGAACTGTAAGCCTGATTTCAAATTGCTTACAGTTGGAATCCTAAAAATGTGGAGCAGTCGAGCGCAAAACGCATCGTTTCGTCCTCGCATTTGTGCTTTTGATAATTGCGCTCTCGATCTAAGGCGGTAATTGCAAGTTCGTGGATCTATACTATTATATAAAAAGACAGCCGATTTTTACGTTCGCGCAAAACTCAAGAAATACTGAACCTTCCTTAAATTTTAAAAGATTATTCCTGAATACTCCAGGATGGACACAAACTATATAACATGTGTGAAAAACGCGTTATCAACACACAATTAATATTTAAATTTTTTCATGTATAACTGTTGTGCAACTTCTCGCGCGTTTTTTCACTAAAGAACTAGATTAAAAGATTAGTCTAATAAACAAAACACTAGATTAAAAGATTATTCTAATAAACAACAATCACGTTATAACAAATAATTCAACTATATTCGTCATCTTTTAGTTCGTTATTTAATAAAATTTTTTCCAAATACTAAACGACACTTGCTTCGTTACACATCGACTTGTTTGCCCATAATCGCGACTCGTAGCCAACACTCCCGCCAAAGTCCGACCGCTGTACCTTCTCTGTAATTGGCCAGTGTTCTTTGTTAACCTGTCGTTAATAAAGTCGGATTCGACATTTTCGTTAAGGAGAAACTTGTTTCAAATTACCCCAGTTAATTGCCCCTTAAAGGGGCTTACACACTTTTTGAGACACCCTGTACACCAGTTTATCGGTAAATAACATCGAGTGGTAAAAAAAGGAAACTAATTCTATTCTTCAAATCTAATTAACACGTTGCCGCAAACGACGGCTATAGCCGTCCGATCTTTGGCGATATGTAGGCAAACGACGGCTATAGCTGTCATGCACATTTTAATCGATAAAAAAAAGAACAGCGTTAGTACGAAGTGTTCTTACGCATACACTTGTTAACACGTTGACTGCAATGGGGGTCACCGGTGGCCGGGACTCGACTTGGCTACAGCGCAATGGGGACCACCGGTGACAGGTGACGCGACCAATAGTAAAATACATAATTGTAGGAATAGTAGTATATTTATTCAATTGCAAAAAAAATAGGATACAGTACGGAATATTCAAACGGCTCGTGGCACGCTGCCCTATGTCTTGACGAGAACTGACCACCTCGACGCTTCTCGGACTCGTCAGCTTGACGACAATGTATGCCCTTTTTAATGCTATGGCGTCGTTCGGTCCACCTGGACCCGCCGCCAAACAACGAACGAGGCCGCCGAACCTACACTAGCCTTAGTGCTAATAGTAGTAGTAGTAGTGGTGCGGCCGAAAACTTAAGACCTAGGTTTTACGAGGGGTATCTCTCTCTCTCTCACTCACTCACTCACACACATACACACACGCGCACACGCGCACACACACACACACATATTCCACACTGTAAGGGGAGGATATTAAAACTTGCTTACTGCTCTCTTTATATTAGAGATTATGATGGATATATATTTAATTCAGACTTGCTTACTACTTACACTTACAATGTTCTTACTGTTTGCACTTACACATTTCTTACTTCTTACTGTTCCGTTCCCTTACTCTTTCTCATAATTACTGTCCACGCGCCCGAACATTCACACCCTTATACTCCATTCCCAATCGTTCTTTCCTTTTTCTCCACATGCATCCCTTTCCACTCGCACCTACAACTTGCTCATCTATCCCTTCCAATCGTGCAGTCACGTATACTTCATTCTCACGGTCTAACTTTCACGTCCCAAACATTCTTTCTAGCACTCAGGACACTCAGCCACGGTCACACTTTCCAAACATACCCGGCTCACACTTATCCTTACAACACCTACATAATTAGAGTAAATATCGATACTGATCAATTTAAAAATAATACCACTGTTACTGTAATGGTTTGAAGAAATTAATGCCATACGGAACATGCAAATATAATTTTATTAATACAAGGAAAATATACATATTATTTTTTCAATATAATATACATCGCACAATAAGAAATTCACGTTGGCGCCATGGGCAAACCACGTAAAATGCGTGCGGCAGTCAACGTGTTAATTATTGAGTAATACATCGAAAAAAAAAGGTATAGCATGCCAGACAGTATATTAGCCCTTTGCGGACGCGTGTCGGATATATCCGCCCAAGCCTTTTTACCGTTGCGGACGCGTGTCGGATATATCCGCCCAACTCTCGCGCTGCGGCTGGCGTACGTCTGTCGTCGTAAACGATAAGATACGCATGGGTATAATAGCCTAAGAAGTTACCTCTCAATGAAATTAGAGGCAAAATTTTATGAAAAACTTGTTTAACACGTTGAGTCCGGCGCCGAATTTGCTGTCCTTTCCGTTCAGCCGGCAGCCGGTGAGCGATACAATGTTGTAGGGTATCGCCAAGAGAAATTATTCATAAATTATATAAAAAGGAAGGAGACATACATAAAGTCCGAAGGTATTGTTCCAAGTGTTATGATAACAATTCAAAACTATTTGGACGAAAGACAGCTACAAATATTACGATAAAAGTTGTTACGTATTGTAATATGTGTAAAGATAAGCCGCATTTTTGTTTAGAATGTTTCAATAAATTTCATTAACACGTTGACTGCCACGTCACCCATATTCGGGTGACAGTAAAGTTTCTGATCGGGCCGCGTCACCCGTATTGGGGTGACGCTTATTTCACTACTTGCGAAGGATATTTGTATGTGATTAATGTGATTTAATAAAATTCATTAATGAATTATAAGGTATTATTTTTTTAAATTGATACTGCCAGTTTTCAGAAACCAGCGACGCTCAACCCTTTTAGTGCCAGGGGAGAAAGAGGTGCCTATAATCAGCCGAATTTCACGGTTTTACTAGGGTTTGGGAGAATGCTCGTAAAAACCAAACAAGAAACAATATTTACACGATTCAAAAAGCAGTATATTAAGGACGAAATGGAGAACAAAACAATGACACTAGTTTTTCTAAATCCATTGAAAATTATATAAATAACAAAGGTATAAAAGATCATGAAGAAAGTAAAAGTTGAGTTCTCTCTTACAAAACGTATTTGCACATACAAAGAGTCATCTTTTCATCATAATTTTATACAGACCATTTATTACAAAGTATATACTTTGCATTTCCAATATATTTTGCAACAAGATAAATAATATTACATAACAAAAATAAAAAATAACTCGAAGGTACGTGGTAAGCGCCGGACGGATTATCTCTTCCGAAATACGTAATTGTTATAGGTAATATAACATTGCTGAAATAAAATTATGTTGTCATAAATATATTCTCTCATAACGAAATTAGACCATTTATAACGTATTATAAATTTATTTTGAGATAGAGTTCTCCCACAATGCGAATAGTAAAGCGCTACGAGGCGCGGGCCGATATATCGGCTCTGGCACTTCTCGCCAATGCAGCGAAGGCCGATATATCGGCCTCCGGCACTAAAAGGGTTAAACGGAAATTTCAGCGTCGGTCCGCAGGAACCGGCGTGGCGCTTAACGCGTTAAAACTACATTTGATCGCATTTCATTGAGACTATATTTACTTTTTAACTTTAATACTGTCGATCCCACGGACCGACGCCAGCCAAACGAAAATTCTAGTGACGGTCCTCAGGAACGGCACCGGCCACACGGAAAGTTCACTGCCGGTCCCCAGGGACCGGCGCCGGGCCCAACGTATTAACACTAGAACTACCAAAGTGGTCAAAATGACTCATTCGTAATTTTTCACGAAAATTTTATAAATTAACTACGGTACCTTTGAGTAGATCTTCCGTGATTTTCTATTAAAAATATAGGTAAACTTTTGTCTCAGTTGCATTGTATATTATTTTAGATACCTTCCACTTTGATTTCTTCGATAGAAATAAGTAGAATTTAATCGTCGGTAGTTTTAGTGTTAAATAAAGCTTTAGTTTTTATAACGCAAACGCGCGACGTGCATATTTTCTTTACTGCGCGCTCCAATACCTGTCGTCCACAGCGACGCTCGGCCGTCGAGCGGCTCCGTTCGCAAAGGGTTAGTTGTTCTTTTATGCGTTTTCTCATGCGTTTTTCTCAATTGAAGAAAAAAATATGTTTCTGAGCACGATCGTCAAATTAAAAGTGTGCGGCAACGTGTTACATGAAATATCGCGTTCACGAAGGCAAAGAAAGCTTTTTAAAAATTTTACACCAGAGACACGCGATAATGATGACGGTCTTAGAAGATTGAACTTCTCAGAAAAATCAATTTTCCTTTCTCCAATTCTATAGTTACGTAACATAATTTGTTGATTAAATATAAACGAAAATACCTATTTTTACACGAATCAGCAGCATTTCAAGGGTACCATCGATAAATCGATACTTACAGATAATCGTCAGCAGTATAGTATACCAAGTCCGAATGGCATCTGTTTAGTACCTCGTCGGTTCTCGATCGTCGAAATCGGTCACGATAAAGGCAGAAATGAGAATAAAGTTTTCGAGCAAATCGGCGATTCGAAAAGTTTTGTGATCGTTCCGAATATTACTGGAATCGCGAAGGTCTTTAAAGGTTTCGAAAGTCGCGAGAAATCTTGAAAGTTTGGAACGTAACTCGGGCGTATCCTGCTTCCCGAGAAATAGAAATCTTATGCTTGTCTACACTCGATAGCAAGCGCACGTGTCATTTTTATTTTCACCGTTATTTGCCTTGACTTCCTTTATGTTTGAAACAGAGAATGATGATAGTCGAAAAAATTTTCTTTTCAGGAGAAAAAATTTGAAACGTTTCTTAATATTGTTCGACAATATTGTAACTCGTTGCGAGTGCTGTTCAGTATAAAGCATTTTATAATTGTTAATTATCGAAGGAATTACTATTATTTTTGTTATACGAGGTAAATCGTGATACGTGATCAGCTTAGATTATTTTGTTGCAAATGATTCGAGCAAACGTGGTTCAAAGAAAGTTTTTAAATAATAAGTTTGATAATTTATTTAATGTTTCTTCGATCCAGATAAAAAAAAAATATATCCGCTGAAAAATTGATATAAAAAAGTTTTACATGTGTCTATGAAAATCCTTGACTTTGAAAATTCTGAAAGAAAAGGGTTGACAAAAAATTTACTTTTTTAATTTAAGTCACCTTAAAGCTCTCTTTGAACTGTATTATATGGAACGAAACATTTTCCATCGATCTATTAACAATAGAATATTCTGCGTTAATCACGTATCATGGTTGACCCTGTATATTTATATTTACGTTAAATATTTGTATTAATTACAGTGTGTGATAGAAAATATTAAAATGAGTAATCAATAACAGCAATTAATAATAAGTTTAATTAGAATTTCAATTTTCGTTGCAGAATATTGTTTGTCGAAGTACATAAAGTGTAAATTTAATTAGAAAAATGCATGTAAATTACCACTTACATATAACTTGTTAGAATAATTATATTTCACCAGCATTGCGTTTAAAGTAATTCAAATATTTTAATGGGCAATGAAAATTGATTGAGCTTTCAAAATAAATTAGAAACGTTAATATTCTGGTAAAAGAAAGAAATAAAAAAAAAAGATATTGCAACATTTAAACAAACTCATATCTTTAGTAATAGATATGTTACAATAAACAGTTATGATTAACAATTTTTTCAATCATATTGCACTCATTGAATTAAATATTCTACCATTGGTAAGTAAAACTATAATTCTGTTCCTATTGAAAACAGAAAATTGTACAGGATAATTTGCACTAATGAGCTCTGTATTTTTTACAGAAGTGTATTTTTAAATATCATATTTGTAAGTATCACAAAATATTAATTCTTTTAACACGTTAAACGCCACGCCGATTATGGTCGACTTTCCGTTAGGCTGTGTGCTCTGATACTAATTCGAAAACATTTGGTCGCAAAGTAGTTAAGAATTTAAGAAGAGAATTATAAAAGTTTGCAAAGGAAAGTGGTATCTTTGTTTAATAGGATTTAACAGAACCCATTAATGAATTACAAGATATTATTTTTTTAAATTGATATCGCCAGTCTTTGGAAACTAGCGACGCCTAAACGAAAATTTCAGTGTCGTGGCGCTTAACGTGTTAACACTGAAAGATGTGAGACTTTCACGGCTCGGTATCACACCTTTTACAAAAGAAAAGTTCCCTTTTGACATTACATCTTAATATTTTTCTTTATTCAAAGTGGCACCAGGAATCAATACATGCAAAAAAAAAAAGGGAAATTGTAAGGTTCTAGTTAAAAAAGAAATGAAATTGCATCCCGCAACTGCGCCGATATATTTCTGTAAAAAATTGCTTCGCGCAATAATAGAAGTGATTAACCGATGCAAAACTATCTTCTACAATACTTTTTTAACTCCACTTCGAAAAGAACTGTACCCTGGCTCAATTGTTTTAATTATTCGGTGTATAAAAACTATGAATATTTCTTTTAACCCTCGATTGGCGAATGTAGAATCAAAATGTTAACCCTTTGACGTATGATTTAATTGAAATTATCTTTCATCCGGATTCGATTTAATTTTTTTTGACACATCGGTATAAGAAGTGTTTGAAAATAAAACAAGTTTTCTTATTGCAAGATAAAGAAATTTATGCAATTTAACTGCAATACAGTGTAATTCGATTGTCACGACGAATGGAACTCGTCATTATTCATCTCACCCTGAAATTACTATGACGAGTTGCACTCGTCATTTTAGGTCAAGGGGTTAATTTAGATCTTGCTATAAAGAATGCTATAAAAGAATCATCATTTGGTTATTTTTAAATATAATATTTGCGTATAAAAATATACTCTAAATTTTCAATATGATTCACCTTTCAGATCCGCATAATAATAAAGTTCTAGTTGTGAGCCAGAAAGATTCTGAAACCGCTTTTCGATGATTAATATAAATTTTTAGTATCTCAAATTCGTAGTCGAATAATTTGGTACTTGAACATTTTATAGCTACTGAAATATATTAATGTTATTGATTGAAGACTCTAGAAATACTCGTAATGTGCATTATTTAAACATCTGAAAGATTCTAACATAATTTACCATTCCATCGTTGAGATAAGTTCAATTATGACGGGGCAAACGAAAATAAGTGTTTATCTCGGTTCGATATATTTTGAGAATGAATTTTAAAACGGAATCAAAATACATTCGCTTTTTGAAAAAATCGATTTCGTTTCTCCAAACGTTTCGTTTGTTCCCTGTTTTGTTGGAAAAGTTGTTTTTGACAACCGAAAATAATATAAAGGCACCAGGTCTTTATATAAATGTCGGATGTATACTGTGTGCAGCTTAACACGAAAATATAAGTTAAAAAGAAACGTTTAATTTAACAGGTTTATCTTGCGCTGGATTATGAAAACTCGTTGCTAAATATGTATTAAGAATATTTGGGTAGGATAAACCGAGGTGAATCGGATCAAAATAAGAATTTATTTAAAAGAAGGATTTTTTAATTTAAAAATATTTTTTATTATTAATATTCAAACTAAATAAGTATCAATTACAAATTTATAATAACAGGTTCGCTATCAAAATTTTGACTATTATTTTTTCACTACCGGAAGAAAATGATNTATGACGAGTTGCACTCGTCATTTTAGGTCAAGGGGTTAATTTAGATCTTGCTATAAAGAATGCTATAAAAGAATCATCATTTGGTTATTTTTAAATATAATATTTGCGTATAAAAATATACTCTAAATTTTCAATATGATTCACCTTTCAGATCCGCATAATAATAAAGTTCTAGTTGTGAGCCAGAAAGATTCTGAAACCGCTTTTCGATGATTAATATAAATTTTTAGTATCTCAAATTCGTAGTCGAATAATTTGGTACTTGAACATTTTATAGCTACTGAAATATATTAATGTTATTGATTGAAGACTCTAGAAATACTCGTAATGTGCATTATTTAAACATCTGAAAGATTCTAACATAATTTACCATTCCATCGTTGAGATAAGTTCAATTATGACGGGGCAAACGAAAATAAGTGTTTATCTCGGTTCGATATATTTTGAGAATGAATTTTAAAACGGAATCAAAATACATTCGCGTTTTGAAAAAATCGATTTCGTTTCTCCAAACGTTTCGTTTGTTCCCTGTTTTGTTGGAAAAGTTGTTTTTGACAACCGAAAATAATATAAAGGCACCAGGTCTTTATATAAATGTCGGATGTATACTGTGTGCAGCTTAACACGAAAATATAAGTTAAAAAGAAACGTTTAATTTAACAGGTTTATCTTGCGCTGGATTATGAAAACTCGTTGCTAAATATGTATTAAGAATATTTGGGTAGGATAAACCGAGGTGAATCGGATCAAAATAAGAATTTATTTAAAAGAAGGATTTTTTAATTTAAAAATATTTTTTATTATTAATATTCAAACTAAATAAGTATCAATTACGAATTTATAATAACAAGTTAGCTATCAAAATTTTGACTATTATTATTTTCTCACTACCGGAAGAAAATGATCCGATTTGCCTCGGTCTACCGTACCTAAAGTATGCAGTATAATATTAAAATACCTTTCAAATGCTTTCGAAATGTTTTTAAAATATTTCGGTAAACATGTAAGCTACTAGATTACGTGAATATTGAAGAATAAAAGGGTATGATAAATAATTCAGTTTTGGTTTATTTTCGTGTTCTGCATATTGTTCTTCTTTTTTTAATTTAACATGCTTAAAAGAATTAAGATAAAATAGTGGTAATATAGTGAACTTCATTTTGTATCAAATAAAATTATATTTGTTCGTATCATCGTATTTTATTATTCTATCTCTATTCTGCTAGTCTATATCTATTTTATTTAATTTTAAAGAATATTTTTCTTATTTAGCTTATACGATCAAATTAAAAATTATCACAAATTTATAAACTGTATCAACAATGATTCCAACGAAAAGCCAAAAAGGATAAACAAGGAAAGGGATAACTGGTTGGCAAGTGAAAAAGGAACATTAATAACAATACTTCTATACAACCCGTTTATTATAAGCTTGAATCATATATTAAATAGTATTCATGTTAAATATATAACTCAAGTTTCAAATATGTGTCTACATATCTTATACAGTTTCTTTCAAACGTTTGTGCTTACTTTCGCATAATCTGCAAAAAAAAA
>SMSQ01000480.1:42579-60054 GCA_019453375.1 Ctenoplectra terminalis
AAAAAAAAAAAAAAACAAAAAAAAAGGAACGAAAGAAATGAGAAGGAAACGTTCACCTATCGAAAAGCACCAACGTGTCATCCTTTCCGTCCCTCTAAGACGACGCGACGTATTCGAAAAAAAAAGCCACGCAAAATGAGCATTCGTCGTCGTGTCAACTCCGGTTCCTGACCATGTGACTAAAAACTTTATCCTTGTTTCAGACGTGTCTACTTGTAGCAGTTTACTTAACGTTAATTGTACCTATGTATATCTTATACATAACCTATGTACTTATTTCTCCGCCTATGTGTGTATACATATATATATAATTATGCGGATAATTATACATATATATATATTTTTTTCCTTTTGTATACTATACATAACATTAGCGAACGTACAATATTCTATAGAATATATTTAATTTTTTTTTTTTTCATCCTTGTATAATATCATATATATATGTATGATGTGTTCTATATATATATATACTGTTATATATATAATATCATACACATATACCGCAATATAGAATTCGTAGCGATATCCGCGCACAGTTTCTCTTCGTAAATATTTTTAGTTACATATACAATAATATTGTGTGTTCTTTGTTTTCTCATATTTATGTATAATATATATATATATATTTATTTATAATATATTTTTATATCTACATTTATTTATATATGTATAGTGTGCGCCTCCGAGCACATGAGGTTACTTTTACATGGAACAGAGATCATGTACGCACAGCGAAACGTCGGCAAACCGTCGTCCTTTTGTCGGCCATTATTATTTCAACCCTACATCGTTTTCCCTTCTTCCCTTCCGGTTCGTAATAAAACTATTCAGTACCGCAGCGAGCAACGAATCGGCTCGCGTGTTCGCAACAGTAAAAAAACAGAGAAAAAAAAAAACAAACAAATTAAAAATGTACAGTGAATTTTAGTTCATCACCCCCCTTGAACTGGCCCAACGTGGTATTCACCGTTCGCGGATTTCACCGTTCGTCGCGGATCCGCAAAAATAAACGGGCGAACGGTTAATCACGGGCGAAACGGCGAAAGACAGAAGAGAAGAAACGAAATCGTGATCGTTGACGGCGTCGATACGTCTGTCGTCAGACGATTACGCCTGTGCGTATTTCGGACTGTCGAGGATCCGAGACGGAAGTCGAACGCCTCTGCGAGTTACCTCGAGTTCGCAGCATGCGTGTACTCGCGTCGAGGGGGCGAGCACGCGTCGATCTTTGCGTCACGTTGATGCTTCGACGATCCTTCTAGTTGTGCAGGCGCGCCGCGCGGAAGTCACGGAAAGGAAACAAGAAGGATCTAGAGAAGCTGATCGGAATACTCTAGCGATAGCGAGGAATCGACAGGATGTTGCTTGTTCTTCGGTTAATCGTCTGGCGGAAAATTCCGGAAACTGTGCCGATTTGAATGGAAAGTTTCAGCGCAAGCCAACGTCTTCAACTTGATGGACGATCAAATTTTTGTGGATATAAAATAACACAAGCTTTCGGGATAATATTTTTTTAGAGGATAATAGAGGTTCTGGATTTCATAGTGTTTGAATATTATGGTTTCTTTTTTTGCTAAAAGATTTTGAAAAGATGAATTTTGTTTTGGAACTGTTCGGAGGAATAGATTGTTTTTTGTAAATTCTGTTTTAAAAAAGAAATTTGTTGAATACTTAAAAATGAAATTATCTATTTTCAACGAAGAATTTAAAGGGTAAGTAAAGAAAGAATTTTTTGTCTTCGTGAAAGAATTAATAAAGGTAGTAAATTTAAGGATAAGAATGTAAAAATCGTTTCAATGTGTTCTGACGGTTTTCAGTACGGATACCATGACTTTTTTTTGAATATAAATAATAGTCTGAGCGATAAAATTTTTGATTTGTGGAGACAATTTGTCAAGTGTTCGATTTTTGACTACACAAAACTGAAATCACTGATTTCAATCAGATTTAATCCATAAATTCTGTGTTGATTAATCGAATATTCAAGCAAGAAACGCGTTCCATTACCCGACTGAAGCTTCATTAAATGCAACGCACACGTTTCTCACTTACATTAGGTTACTGTATAAGTTCTGTCCTTTAATTTCGTAGCGTGAGAAATGTAATTATTTTCCAGTTACCAAGAAACTACGAAAAATACGAAAAAGATATTTTTATCAGCTTATCATCGATCAGGAATTCAAAGAAATTTTTACAAGCATTTTAAATTACCAGCACATTATGTGACACTCTTTTTTTAACCTTTTATAACTAGAATTTTGTTTGTCTATAAGAACGAAAATGATACTTCTTTACAGTTTCTCAGCTTGATTTAAAAACTAATTAATAGTTATTATAAATAGCCTGCTTGATATCAGGACAATGGTATGGTAATAAAATATAATAATATATCAATAAAGAAACTTTAAGACTTAAAAAATATTAGGTCATCCCATAAATAATATCGTTCCTTGACACTAATTTTCACTGTAAGATAGTAATATTTACATTCATTTTTAATCATGACTGTATTGACCACTGTTTTCTATGATTTTTTCTTATCTCTCAAGTAGTTTCTTGATTCCTTCTTCAAAAAGTTTAGGATGCTTTTACCTAACAATCTTCTTCGATGCTTACTTTAAGTGGCCATTATTGTAGAATTTTTGTTGTCAATTAAAAAATGTTATAATAATTGAAACAAGTAGTAATTGGTTAAGGCAAACGTGGTATAAGTTTCCGATTTTAATTTTTAGTTTTTTAGACGCTGTATCACACACAGGAAAGACGACCTTGGAAGAAATTAAAAATATCCAACATTTTTTTGAAAAATAAAGAATCAAATTATTTAATAGATGGAAAAAGATCGTGAAGAGTAATGGTCGATGTATTAAAATAAAAATCGATGATTAAAAATAAATGTATGTCTTAATATTTCGTAATAAAAATTACTGTGGAGGAACGACATTATTTATGGAATAATCTAATATAAATACTTGAGTACCTAACATTCAGCCCACAAAGCGTCACAGAGAATCAACTATAAATCAAAAGATTTTTTATACGAAGGAACCATACAGTTCCCAGGGAGATAAAAGATTGTTGCAAATAATAAAAAATACACACTTTAAAAGGAGTATAATATAATACGAACCGTTTTCAAAAATCGAATGTTTCAGTCCGTTTTACAGCGGACAGAATTTTTTCAGTAACCTAATACCAGATCCTCAGACGAGTGTAATCGCGACGCTGTCACGAGTAACGTTTCATCTCGTATCAATTGCGTCGAAGAATGCGAAGGGAACAAGGAAATATCTTACGAATAATTTTATCACGAGGCATGCTTTCGATGAAATGATCGTAAAAACAAGAAACGCGGAGATAAAAAGACGAAAATCGTGTGTCGCGCGATTCGTCGCTCTCGAAACAGAGAAGTTCTCGGAGCAGAGGAAAATCAAGGACTTGGGATCGCGAATCGGAGAAAATCCACGAAATTGGAACGTTGGAAGCTTGCGTTCCTTGCCCTGTTCCGTTTCCAGCAGGCCGTCGCGCGAAACGGAGGCAACTAAACGACGATGCTCGCTCCCCGACGTTGATCGCGTTTACGGCGTCATTCTCGCACCACAGTTGCACAGGCGTAAATCGGCATCCTTGAAGTACGTTTGATGGTATGGTACGTATCGTGGTCGTGGTCCGGTATTATTCCTACATCTTATCACAAGTACTCGTCGATCCTCCCGCTCGTCCTCGACACATGGGACTTCTGTAACAAGAGAAAATAAAGGTTTATTAACACGTTAAGCGCCACGCCGGTCCTTGAGGACCGATGCTGAAATTTTTGTTTAGGCATCGTTGGTTTCTGAGAACTATTGGGTTGTCCGGAAAGTTGGAGCTGATTTTTAACCCATTCGCTGTCAAGCCTAAATTATATGAAGTCATTCCCATTGCCATTTATATTTTTTGTAAAAGATCGTTCTCTTTAAATAAGAAATAAAGTATAATTTTTGTAAAAAATTTTATTTGTAGTATTTTTTCAAGCGTTTTACATTTCTATATTCATGTTTGTGGCCAGAAAAAATTTGCTAATTCAAAAGCCTGCATGTTATAACATATTTAAAGTAGGACGAGTATACTCGTCTTGGCAATGCATAACGTTCATTTCTATGTTAACACGTTAAGAGAGACCACGCCGGTCTCTGCGGACCGACGCTAAAATTTTCGTTTAACCCTTTCGCTACGAAAAACGTATATATACGTCCTCAGAAATTAAGTAATCATTTGTTTAAATTGTGGATGGAGAATTTCAATAGCACTGAATTATTTCTACTATCATTTACATGTGTTATATCATGATTCATTATACAATGTACCTACGTTTTGATATCCATATTCGTTTTATGTTAATAAAAACTGTATCGATTTGTATACCAATAACGCGTTTGGTCTTTATAGCACTGTAGAGAAAGGGTTAAGCGTCGTTGGTTCCTGCGAACTGACAGTAACAATTTCAAAAAATAATATCTAGAATTCAATAATGGGTTCTATTAAATCACTTTAAACAAAGATACAACTTTCCTTTGCAGGCCTCTACAATTTTATTCTTAAATTCTTAAGTATTTTGCAACCAAATATTTTTCAATTAGTATCGTACCGCACAGCCTAACGGAAAGTCGATCAAAATCGGCGTGGCGTTTAACGTGTTAAATTTTTTATAAATAGGAAGAAAGCAATTGAACTGTTGGCATTTCATATTTTTGTTGTTTTGGAAAATTAAGGCAGGGCGGAAGTAATATATAATATACATAATTCATGCTTCGAGAGATATTAAAACACTTGTTTCTTTTTTTAATAAAAAAATACTAACCGCATGTTGGCGTTACAGCGTCCACCCATTGCGGGTGAGATTTTTTCCTACCTAGTTTCTAGTTTTTTTCCGTACCTAATCTAAGTTCATTTATTTAAAATTTAATTTAATTCAAGGATACAGATATTTTGTATCCATAAAAATAAATTCGAAATTATTTTGTTTATGGATAAATGAAAGAAAGTGTCTATAAGAATTAAATCTTGATAAATGATAGTGGAGTGTTAATTTTACCATATTTGGAGAAACTTATAACAATTTGAAGCATAGTACTGAATATAAAAAAAATAAGAACGTAGAAAGCAATATATTTCTGCAAATTTTCTATATATCATACTAACAAAAATAAAATTTACATTTAATAACAACGTTGTGTAAAATAAAATACTTTTCTCTTATTTCTTATTCTGTCACATTGTACTTTTCATTATTCATCTTATTCATTCATAAATACTCGATTTTGTAAAATTGCTGCACAGATTTCAATTTCGTTTGCTTTAAAAATAAATGTTAAATGTTTCGATTCTTTAAAATTAACTCTTGCAACTTTATTTTCGGTTTGTACATTTTGTCGAACTGCCGTTGTACTCATATTTGAAGTGGATTTATAATTAGGCATCCTCAGATTTATTAAGAGTACCACTTGAATAAATATAGTTCGTCAACTTTTGGCACAAAATTATCAAAGGAATCTAAAGTCGGTCGATTTTAGAAAGATAAACGCTGCTACGATGATGAAGACGTTCAAAATAGCCGAGCCACTTCAAATTAAACGCAATTTACAACTATAGAAGATAACGATTTGTCTCGTAGAAAATTTCTTTGTTTCTCGCGATGATAAATATAAATTTCCACAAACCTATAACTGTACATTACCTTCTTTACAAGTGCAAAAAGTTTGAACCGCGAAGGCGGAAACAGGATGAACCCCAAGACTGCCTTAACTACATTCGACCTACTGTTACCTTTCTCGCTGCAGCTTTAGCAATTTTGAGAATTTTCCAACGAATTTTTTTTTTTGAAACATTTCTAAGGAACAAGACTTTCATAAACAATGAAAACAAAATTTCTACTTTTCGAAACCTAAGTAGTCTTCTACAGTACGTCCTATTTATTCGTATACATGCTATTATTTTCTTAACTACTTAAAATACAAAAAGAATGTTTCACATAAAAGTTATTTGATTTCATGCGGAGAATTTAACAAGATGTTTCAATTTCTTTTTGCAATTTTATTTAAAGAGATATCACCGCCAATGTAACATTTTTAAATTGAATCATATATTTTTATTATTGCCAATTTATTAAATTCCACTAAAGTGTTCAATATTTTTTCTATATAAGCGTAAGAGAAGCGTTAATATTAGTAAAAAAATTTATAAAATTCCATTGATCCGTACGAATGATTCATCGTTACAAATTATTTCACGTCGTCTATACTCAAAATCAATTTGAGTTCGAAGAAGTTTCTATTCCCAACTACTTCGTTCTCGATATTGAGAAGTTCTACCAGAACCTATTTTCGCAAGATCGAAATCTTACTTCTCTGGATCTATCGATCTATTCCTGATCGCGAAGAAACGCTGACGTGGAAAGACGGTTTCGTAAATTGATTAAAAAAGGGAACTGGAAAAGATGTACCATCGAAAGGGCAGAAACATTGTTCAAATGAAGATAATAACAAACGTGCGACGGAACGCCACTGGAAAGAAATTCCAATCACAGACTATGACTTATTGTTTGAATTTCTGCAAACTGTACTGCAAATTTCTGCGTACATAGTATTAAAGTTTAGTAAAAAAGCATGCAAGTTTAGTTTTTCAACGTGTCACACGTGTATTATGCTGAGCTCGAAATGGAAATTGGTACGTCACACAATATGCGACGCTCGTAACGAACATGTTAACCCTTTGCACTCGAAGTTTTCTTTCATTCATATTACCAACAACTCGAAGCAGTTTCAGTGAAAAAATCATATTTATATATACGTAAATGATGTACGCATTCAAAGGAAAGACATCATTGTATGTTATTATTTTTTTTTAATCACTTGCGCTGGCGAAAAATTCACCGACGCGTGTAGCAGAACGATTCAGCGTAACTCACTGAGAAGCGTCATAGAGCGTTCGATGCCTTAGAGAAATCGGAAAAGGATTTATATTTTTTAAACTAATTTCTTTTCGACCTAGAACTTTCAATAGTTTTTTTAAAGGGAATATAGAGCGTCGATTGATTATAAAATTATACAAATATGAATATTTAATTTATTTATTGTTGTATCCATATAATGCCATCATCCATTCATGATCATTCCCATATAAACCCCGGACAACAACAAAAACAATCTAGAATAAAAATTGATCGGGATAAAAACAAACGTCGTTTTTGTTTCTGCGACAATTTCTGTGACAATTCTCGTTGGCGATTCTGTGACAAAAGCATCACGACGTGCGTGGCACGTCTTTCCAGCGCAAGTGGTTAATTTATTATAGATTCAAATGTTGTGGTATACAAGATATAGGAGGACCGCGCGCGCTATTAGAAACAAGCGAAACCCGACTTCCGTTGGAAAGTCGGGTCACGAGGCAGAGTCGCTTAGGAACCGTCGAACGTGCACGATCTATTAGCCCTTAACACTTCGCCAACCGCACGCGCCACAGGGAACTGTTCGGTTTCCACCGCTCTTGGGAAAGCCTAAGGAACCTTAAAAATTAGTTAATTTTATTATATGTTGTGGTCCACAGTAGCAGTCCGTCAGCAATTACGAAAAACTCCAGGTCGAGGTAGTTAACAATGACAGAAAACGAGAAACGCGTTGCTACAGTCAAAATGGGAAATCTCTCCGATCGGTCGGGAACCGTCTTGCTTCGAAATGGGCAGATCTCCCCGATCGGTCGGCAAAGTGTTAAGATTATTCTACATCTTAGTATTTCTTTCCTTTCCAAATATATATATCTCGTTTGTTTAATCCAGTTTATACCAATTTATTTAGTAATCCTGACAACCTTAGTCCAGTACAAAGAAAACAAAAAACTATAACATTATTATATTTTGTAATCGTCCAAGGTGTGATACCTCTTGAAACAATCGCCAATATGTAATCGTGGCATTTCGATGCAGGTATCACAGAAATAATGGGTCTGCCGTCTTTCGCCCGGAGTGATTTGTCTTTGTCCTTATGGTATGAACTAAATATTATTTGCATTGTCTGCATAGCGGAGCTCTCGAGTTTGAAGACAAATTTTAAATGACTCCGCTCCGGAGCCCTCGAGTGCAAAGGGTTAAACGTTAAATGTTTGAGTCCCAAGCAGCGCGATCGCGCTCTTCAGATTTTGTGTCGAAAAATCCCAGTACATTTCGAGCCCTGTGGACAACTGACGGTGCAGTCACCGATTGTCGAAGTAGCGCGCTCAGATTTACTAACGCACGTACATCGCACAGCTCCCTTTTTAACCCATTGCCGCAAATGACGGCTATAGCCGTCAAATTTTTGTCGATATGTAGGCAAATGACGGCTATAGACGTCATGCAAATTTTAATTATTAAAAAAAGTACAGCGTTTGTACACTTGTTCTTGGTTAAGTAATGCATCGAACAAAGAACGTATAGCATTTATAAAAAGTGTGATAATTTTCACTTCCAAATATACAAGTTACACTCAATTTCATCTGGTAGACATAAACAATTGAAAAAAAAAAGTGTGTTTCTGAGCGCCGCTTCGAAATAAAAAGTGTGCGGCAATGGGTTAAATGTAAATAATACAAATAAAACATTTTGTATTTCATTGCTATCTTGTCAATAATTTTTATCGAACTAAACTTGAAATATTTATAAACTTACAGTACGCGTATATAATAATACAGATGTATTTCGTAAAATAACAAGTTACAAATTAAGAATATTTTTTGTGTTACGAACAATTTAAATGGAGAGTAACACTTGTAATTTTTTTCTTCGCAATAGATTAAGACAAACGCTCTCGCGCCGTCTGGGTCTTTTCGTACTTGTTTAGAGAAAGCGAGGTTGCGCTGTTCGGGATTTTTCGACATGTTTTTTTAATATCCCTTGGGACTCAAACGGTTAAATAAATATCGATACTACAGATCTATTTTATATTAATTAATTCGCAGTTACAGTAAGTATAAAATGAAAGCTGAAACGTTTTGAATTAAATATGGTACTCGAAATTATAACGCATCAATTAATCAAGTAATTTCTTTGGTTAATAAAATATTCAAGAATTTAGAAGATAAGTTAGAATTTTATAGTTTATTAATATCACAGAAATATTTGATGCACTTTATTAGATTGTTAATAAGATTTAATCAGTTTTAATTAACTTCCATTTATTTGAAGAATTTATATTTACAAACTAAAATCTTTATAATTTTTCCAAGAAAATGGTTGATTTTGTTGTTCGATATAAAAATAAAGTCTTTACTTATTCTTAAAGTATATTATAAAATATTTATGTGATACTTTTATAATATTATACTGTGACATTTATTATAAAAGTTTTAACCATTTCATAACGATAAATTCTTGAATGAGTTAATTATATTATTTTGAAATTTACGTACAAATTTATGTTGTTCTCGCATAGTTTAAATATTGAATGAAATAAAAATATGCGCGCATATCAACAAATGGAAATGGAAAACAAATGCGCAGAAAAGAATTCGTACTGTGAAGTTTGAAAGAGATTAACGTAATATCAAGTTACATTATTTCTGCATTGTACCTACAGCATCATTACTGAAATCCTATGCACATAAAAAGAAATTTATGACGAGCTTTCCCATGAGAACTGTGTAAAAGTGTGAGAAATGAATTCGTGGTATGGCTACAAAAATTGTCAATAATAAAAATCATATAAAAATTTTAATATCACTACATAAAACATGTATTCATCGGTAGGTTCATTAGTGAAGTCACTCAAAAATTTCTGTATGAAAATATTTGATATTTCAAAATTATTTAAATGTATATACAATTGATAATAAAATAATTATTATAATTTTGATAATAAAGTATTAATAATCTAGAAAAATTGAATTAAATATATTTTTTTTATTTAGGAAACTAATCTGGTGCAGTAAATATTAAAGAAATTAGAAAACAGCAGAATGATTCTTCAAGCTAAAATTCTCAAAAATTAAAAAATTTATTACATAAAAGTATTTTAACAATCACTGCATGAAATATAAACACCCAATAGGACGTAATAAAACTCATTAAACCTTTCAGAAGAAAGAAACTCATATTTTGTTGAGTGAAAGATTAGTCTGGGATTAATTAAGGTATCTACACTTCAGTTTATAAGTCACCGGACACTTAACACGTTGACCGCCACGATGGTCATCGTTGACCGAAGCGCTTCAAATGTTTATAATCGCAAGAGTTAAATGAACATTGACAGTTAATGAATTTTGAACGATTAAAAATTTTTATCACAAGATCGAAAATGAGAGATTAATTTTTATCAAATCTTCTATCTACCGGTGTGGCGTCCTGAGCCGTGATGTCCTGAGAAAAATATGTGATTTTGGCGTGGCGGTCAACGTGTTAACAAATTTGGAATAAAAAAAAAGTTTGTGCTATAGCTATAAAATGACCCAACCATTCACTAATTTTTCGCATTATACAAAACCTTAAATTATACTATCTTCTTAAAATCATTACTTAACGTTTACTTCAATAAACTTTCTATTTAAAACTTACAAGTGTCCGGTGATTTATAGACGGGAGTTAATATAATTTTTTTTCTTATATATTTTTCTTGATTTAAAAAGTGTTAATAAACTGTTAAACGACTGATTTTGTTTCTTATTTGCAACTCTATAATTGTACACAAAATTTGTTTAATGCCTAAGATGACTGGTTATTTTTGTAACCGACTATATAATTTTGTTCATTTAATGAAAATTTTACTGATTTACTAACTCATGGATCATTAAAAATCCATATGGCATATTACAATAAAAAATTATGTTTGCTGAACGTTTATTTCAACATACTTTTTATTCAAAACCTACAAGTGTCCGGTGACTTATGAACGGGAGTTTAACTCTTCTGTTTTATTTTAATAAGCGTTGAAACTGATAAGAATGGTATCGTAGTAACAAATAAAGTAACAAATATTTCTAATCATGACATAAATAGCACAACATTGTACTGTTTCATGGAAAATGTATCGTTAACCACTTGCGCAGGCAGCTAATTCAGAGTTGCGCGTACCAAAGCAATACTTTAATTTCATTTATTAATAATCTTACGCAGTATGGTGTATTTAACTGTATTTCATCAAACGATCACAGTCGACGTGCCCCGCGCGCGTTATTTTTATTTCTGCGACAATTACTTACAGGCGTATACAACACGTCGTTCGCCACTTTAAAACATGAACGTCCCGAAGTGCGTGGCACGTTTTTCCAGCGCAAATGGTTAAAATAATAATTACAAAAATGAAACAAAAATTAGTAAATTTTATATGCACTGCACGTTGTCATAAATATATATCAGGTTATCCCATAAGTAATGTGAATATATTTTTCTTTCCAAACAGGGTGAAATAAAGCAATTTATTTATAAAAGTTAACCATTGATACATTTTCCATCATTTTTCGAATATTTATCCGTGTACCAAACTTTTGACGCTACTTTTAATACATTTTCATATTTATTTCCAATTTTGTAAAATATTCGTATTACTTATACGACGATCTGCTACTTATTAAATTTTGATACATCGATACATTTTCCATCATTTTTCGAATATTTATCCGTATACCAAACTCTTGACGCTCCTTTTAATACATTTTCATATTTATTCCCAATTTTGTAAAACACTCGTATTACTTATGCGACGACCTGCTACTTATTAACCGTTTGAGTCCCAAGCAGCGCGATCTCGCTGTTCAGATTTTATGTCGAGAAAACCCAGCACATTTCGAGCATTGTGGACAACTGACGGTGCGTTACGTATTGTCGAAGTCGAGCGGTCAGACTTACTGACGCAAGTAGATCACACAGCTCCTTTTAACGTACATAGTATATTTTACAATAGGTGAAATAGTACTATAATAATGCAATAATATATTACAAAATAACTGAAGAATACGGAAGAATACGTCCGATCACTTCGCAAACTGCAATAAAAGTGACGGAGCGATGAAAAAAACACGAGAATCACGTTACCTGCCACACACAAGAAGCGCTATCGCGCCGCTTGGTATTTCTCGACATAAAATTAAACAAGCGCTATCGCGCTGCTTGGGTATTTTTGTACATTTATAGGGAAAGCGCGATCGCGCTTTTGGGATTCTTTGACAGTGTTTTTTCAATACCGTCTGGGACTCAAACGGTTAAATTGTCAAATTTTCATTTCAGGTCAAACAGACACACAATTTACGTACGGACTAACTTAGGGGCGCTAATTCTTGGATTTTTTTCACATGTGTATTAACACGTAGACTGCCACGCGCGTTTACAAATCTCCTTCAGACCACGCGTACCGCTGTACGAAGCGTATTCTGCTGGGTATTCTCACTGATATTTTAAGAATATTAGAAGATTTAGGGAATTATTAGCTGCAAAATTATTAGGGTTGAGTGAAAATACAATAAATCCTGGACTCGTCAGAGTCAGCACAATATCGCCGTTCGGAAAAATGATTCCGGAGAAAGCATTAGACGCGCATGCAAACAATGTTATGCGGATAAAAGTCGTCGAATGGGCCGATCAGAGACAAGAAAAAATTTACAAAAAACAACAACTTATTGTCCAAGTTGTCCCGACCAGCTTCAGCTTTGTATAAAATGTTTTAAAGTTTTACATTCTATATAGTTTTCTTAATAAACCATTTTCGTATCACTTTTATAACAATAGTTTATATTAACAAATATTCTATTATAAATTTAAGTTTATATTAATAAATATAGTTTATATTAATTAATATTCAATAGCTTTGTTACTTCCTCGGCGAAATATCTTTTTAAACACATACGAATATCCTTCGCAAGTAGTGAAATAAGCGTCACCCCGATACGGGTGACGCGGCCCGATCAGAAACTTTACTGTCACCCGAATATGGGTGACGTGGCAGTCAACGTGTTAAAGTCTTTCCTTCTCGAACAGTTAAAATCTTTGGTCTTCCAACACGTTTTTTGTTTAACAAAATAATATTACTTTTTACACGTTTAATTATGTGTTGGATAGTAGATTTACTTTTGCCAATAAGTTTTGCTATCTCAACGTAACTTTTGCCCTCTTGGTGAAATTTAAAAATTATTTTACGCTCTTCTACAGTAGTCTCGGCCTTCTTTCGACTCATTTTCGATTATCAATGTTATTTCGACAAAGTTTTGACTAAGACTAAATATCTGAAGCTCAATTATTCGACTATGACCTATGGGGATCATCTTCAAAGTGAAGCAATGTTTATAAGGAAAATAAACTCAACTCTGTCAAGCATGGTACGAATACTTTTGTGGTCTGTTATTATGTATTATGTAGATTAAAATTAATATAATTTTGTTATCAATAATTGAATTTTGTTAAAATTTTGTATGCATATAATTTATGCATCTGTTTATTCGTAACAAAAAACTTACTGCAGAATCTTACATGTTGATATCAGAAAATTTCTCTTATATGCAACGAGGGTACGAATACTTATAAGACTTAGAGACTTATAAGATTTTTTGTAAAACGAAGAAATGTTAAGATTGTGCGTGTGTGTTTTTTTATTTAGCGATTTATTTATTTTTAATAAGGTCACTAACGACGCTGAACCGTAGTTATTATTTTATTCTATTTTTTCTATTAATTTTATTTCCTTAACAAACACAAAATCTACGTATATGATATAATACACAATGGTATCATGGTACAATATACATAGATGGTGTGTTTATTAACACTAGATTTACGGAACCCGTCAATTTGACGCAACTCAGATTTCGATGCTTTTAACAATCATGCATGCGTAAAATGTAAACTGAAAATAAAATTTACATATAAAAAACATACTAAATAAACCGCTGCTAATAGAAATCCATTTATTCAAAATAAATTGAACTAATGATACTATAAAAAATTTGTATTTCAATGTACCCATCGAAACTATCCAATGGATGCCCGTAAACCTACCGTTACGGAAATAAAATTGATAAGAAAAATATAACAAAATAATAACGACAACTATTAAGGAAACAAAATTTGATAAAAAAATATAACGAAATAATACCAACAGTTTAACCTCGCTAACGATCTTTCTAATGCGACGAAAAACCGCTGAATAAAAAAAAAAAGAAAAAGACACGATCTTAAAATTTCTTCGCTTCACAAAAAATCCTCATCAAATTGTGAAGCATTCCTAAACACTTTCATCTGTTCAACTCCCATCAAGTCTAATAGATCACACGATCCGTTCACACGTTGCAGGATATGTACAAACGGCGACAAAAGGACAATCGAAAAGTTTGTCCGAACGGAGGCGGCGCGAACGACCAACGAGTAGCTTCGTTTAACGAGAAGCTGACGGGTGCAGGGTAGGAAGAACGAGCAGCGGCAAGCAGAAACGAGGAAAGGGAGACGAGTCCCTGCACGTCGCTGTCGTCGTCGTCGTCGACGTCGTGGCGGTGATTTACATGCAGCCCAGAGGCCGTTGTCGCGGTAGCTTTTACCATCCTCTCCGATTCTCTACTCAGCTTCCAGCCACCGCCTGTTCCTCTGTGTGCAACCGCGCCAAACGCGCACGTACACGGGGGCAGGCCGGCCGCCTCCGCGGACCGTCGAAATCCGGGAATTGGGTTTCGCGTTGGCGCGTCATTACTTTGTTTATGAGCACGGGAATGCGGCGAGACAGGGAAGAAAAAGTGTTCGCGAACGTACCGGGCAATATTTACCGGTCAAGCGACGCTATACCGTACCACCGTTTCAGGATTTTTCCAGCGGGGCGAGTTTTATGCGGCCGGCTGATCCACTTTGCCCTGGAACCACGACCAATCGCCGCGCCGCTTTGGCAGGCTACCAATGCGAATCCACGAACGTGTTTCAGTGTATCCTGACATGTGACTGTTTTCCCTCCTTTTCCTATTTTTTCTTTTTTTTTCTTCAATTTCTCCACCATCCTTTTGTTTTGTTTTTTCTTTGTCATCGTCTTTGACGAATGTTTTTCTTTTCTTCTTTTTTTTTTCTTTGTTTTTTTTTAATTAACACGTTAAGCGCCACGCCGGTCCCTGCGGACCGACGCTGAAATTTTCGTTTAGGCGTCCTTGATTTCCGAAAACTGACAGTATCAATCTAAAAAAATAATACCTTATAATTCGTCAACGAGTTCTATTAAATCACATTAAACAAAGATACGACTTTCCTTTGCAGGCCTCTATAATTTACATCTTAAATTCTTAACTATTTTGGGATCAAATGTTTTTGAATTATTATCACAGCACACAGGCTAAAGGAAAGTCGACCAAAATCGGTGTGGCGTTTAACGTGTTAACACTTTGACGGCCGCACATTTTTCGCATCGCCTTTGGATTAGCGGCGGCAATATTTACATAATCGTTCCTAGCATAATTATTAACCCTTTCGCGACGGGTGCCGTCTATATACGGCAGCCACTTTTTGGCTTACAGAGGCTGACGCCGTTTATACACTGCAGTCATTTATTACTTTACAGCATCTGACGCCGTCTAGATACGGCAGTCAATTGATTCACAGAGGCTGTCGCCAACAATATACGGCACAGATATTATTGCTAGAGAAATAAAAAATTTTTCTCAGTGAGAATCTTCTATGCAATAAAGGCAACGCAAAATTGTTTCGCTAAAAATTCCTCGATACGAAAAAAAGTGCATTTATTTTCTGTAAGTTCAGAGTGTATCAGATTCAAATAACTTATAATAACCTACAAGAAATAAAGTGAGCCGAATCGCTAATTAATGCACCGTCTGCGAAACATAACAAAGTATGGTCAGTCGAGCTGTTGCGAAAAGTGGCGAAGAATGGTACAGGTGCGCCGTCGCGAAAGGGTTAACCACTTGCGCTGGAAAGACGTGCCACGCACGTCGTGATGCTTTTGTCACAGAATCGCCAACGATGTGGTATACGCGTCGTTGGCGTTTGTCGCAGAAACAAAAACGACGTTTATTTTTAACCTGATCCAATTTTTATTCTAGATTTTTTTTTGTTCGGAGTTTATATAGGAATGATCATGAATGGATAATGGTATCATATGGATACAATAAATAAATTAAATATTCATATATGTATAATTTTATAATCAATCGACGCTCTATATTCCCTTTAAAAAACTACAGAAAGTTCTAGGTCGAAAATAAATTAGTTTAAAAAATATAAATCCTCTTCCGATCTCTTTAAAGCATCGAACGTTCTATGACGCTTCTCAGTGAGTTACGCTGGACCGTTCTGCTGCACGCGTCGGTAAATTTTTCGTCAGCGCAAGATCACTGTTACACTATTTTTAATGTTTCTTTAAAAATATTATCGGTATGTATTAGTATACAAACATCGAAATGTCTACAAGAAACCATTTCGAGAAAATAGCTGAGAAAACAGCGGTCGTCAATGTGTTAAGAGTTTATTTTAGAGTGGTCACATTAACCCTCTATGGGACCGTGTGACTTAAAAGTTACAAACTTATGTATCTATATTTTAAAAAATTAATTTCCTTTAGTTATCACTGCACTATTAAATTTGATTAGTGTGTTACTATAGCGACACCACGATCCATCTACAGTAATTATTAGTTAAAATATTTTCAAATCAAAGTGAAAAGCTGTAATCAATCGTAATTTTTTCCCCAATAAGCAGACAAAATTCGGGCTATAGAGAGTCAACATTGAAGTCATCAGTGATCACTAAACGATACATGAGTGGCCATTACAATGTTACAATGTTTTCGAAAGTGAGATATACATTTTGCTTATAGTGAATTTAGTAGGCTTGTTTAAAAAAATTCTAGTACTTTATGGATGTTGTCAGGATCGTTTAGATTGGATTTCATGTCCGTTTTGATGTTGAATCTATTTCTGGCCGATGCGAACCTAGGGCAGTTTAGTAGGATGAGTTGGATGCTGATCGGTGATCAACAAGACTGGAATTCGGGAGGGCGCTGTTTTGTTATGAGGTATTCGTGGGTTAATCTTGAGTGACCAGCACGGATGCGACTGAGGACTTTGTCATCGTCTCTGACGAATGCTTTTCTTTCCTTTTTTTTTAATCAGTTTCTTGTTTTACGCGCTTGCGAGCAATTATGGTAGACTGTTCTTGCAGCTGATTAACGACGCGTGAATTTTCAGGAAGAAACGCAGCACGATGACAACGGCGAGATACGCGACGAGTGGTCTTGAATCCCACGCAGCAGGTGAAAGGTAAAGGACTGGATTGCGTGATGAGATGCATTACGAGCGATTACTTGCGTTTCTCCTGTTAAGTTGCTCCCTCGTGCGGGCCGTGCGTAATGCGTTATTAAACAGCTGTTTCGAAGAGCACAGTGGAAAGCTCGCGCAAATTGCTCGTTTGAATGGCTTAGGTATGTTGATGATTCGTCTTTTGTCGTTGTTTAGAATTTAATTGATTCAATGATGAGATTTTTGTTGCCAAGA
>SMSQ01000505.1:0-10040 GCA_019453375.1 Ctenoplectra terminalis
TGAGACGGGCACGAATAAGGAACGAGGTTTCTCTTTGATGATCGTTATCTATGACGTTGATTATAAGATCAAGGGAAATCAGGTCTTTGAGAAATTGAAAATAATAAAGTTCGCGTGAAGTAATTCTTGACTTTGAGATTTATTTTCCTTTTAAAATAACAACACGGCGGTATGTTGATATTTTGACCGAGTTGTTTAAACGTTTTTCGGGAATGAGAAAATATTTGCTGGGTTTTTGATCTCTTTGAAATGTAAAGTAAAGCAAACTTCGGTGTTTAAAAAGTTCTCTGCAAAATGTAACAGCAAATCATTTTAAAAAGCTACAGATACACTACNGACAATTGCACACATTTTGTGTTTGATAACTGTCTATCAAAATAAGATATATTTATACAGTGTTCAGAAGATCCTTCCATGCTGATAATAATAGAATATTTCTCAATTGGAAGCAATAGAAACCCTCTTACGATAAAACAATTTTAGTAGACTTTTTAAGTCAGAAAATAAAAATAAAGTAATAAAAAAAACTACCAAAATAAACAATCCATATTTTCTCATGAAACATTTATAAATTTACAGCGGTGCATTCTTGCAAATTTTCTATAATTTTCAATTAAAAATATGAAAATTTATTTCCCTTGCATCATGTATTTTTTCAAATATCCTACAATTTTAATTTCCTCGATACCAATTGATATACAATAATCATCCATAGTCTTAACCCCCACTCGCTCCTCGAGTGAAAATTCAGCCATTTTATATTTCTAGATACCATCAAATATTTTGTTCCTTTCCGATTGTATTGTAATTTAATGTATTGCGGGAATGTTGGGTCACGGACAGGTAAATAAATCAAATTAACCGAGCAATGCAGCGTGAAATGGTACGGCAATAATACTCCGTATTTGATAACTCTAAACTCTCGACTTTCAATACTCGACGCTCGATATTAGACTAACTCGCGCGCGCATTTTCTCCGACCATATATTCAGACATTCTCTCCCTCTTTCCATTTCTCAATCTCCTTCGCTCTGTCTATGCATTCTCAGGAAATATTCAATCACACGATAATCTCGATCGCTCGGTCCAAACATTTTTCTTTCGCACAACAACCCGCACGCAAACACTCTAGATTAAACATTTGCTTCGAACTCACCGTTTCCACGGTATTTATTTTAAATATGAAGTTACAAGCGAAAACAGCTCGTTAACATTTTCTCCAGATACCGATACGATAAATAAAAAACTAACGTTACTCGTGTAATTATTTCCGAGGAGCGTACGAGGGTTAACCCCTTGCACTGCGCCGAAACTCTGAAAAAGCCGTGCCAAACTTGGCTGCCGGAATGGTCGCGGAAGGCTCGTATTTACTTCGCGCGATGGAGCTCTTTGGAAATTCGAATGAATTTGGATAAAAAATTTTTTTAAAATACTTTAGAGTCTGACTCGTGATATTCATGTTTGGTATGGAAGTGTGACAACGAGTCCGACTCCTGATATTCATGTTTGGTATGGAAGTGTAACAACGAGTCTGACTCGTGATATTCAAGTTTGGCACAAAATTTTCATCACGAGTCAGACTCGTGAAAGTAGTGCAAGGGGTTAAAAAAAAAAGTGAGTAACTATCTGACACGCGTAACTATCCTTCTGTTTCACATGGTATAAAAAAAGAGAATATTTCCTATCTATCCCCCTTAAATTGAACTCCACTTGCAATTTCTTTTACCATAGCACGAATATCGTCGACAATTAAACCGAACTCTCGACTCGGGAGCGGCCTGGCCGTAGTTATTAGCTTGGAGTGGCTTCTAACGATGCAAGAGCAGAGTGCTCGCTGACTCGTGTTTTCGCACCCCCGATCAAAGCATTATGTCGAAGTACCGCGCGTCTGATACACTTCGTGCAGGATAACTTGTCCGTTACGTGCTGGCTGTCGTTCGCTCGACAATAGAGAAAACCGAAGCGTTTAATCAATTCTAAAAGTCGACGAACCGTTACACGGTTTAATCGACGACTCGCGAGGGAAACAGCTATATAACGCGTACGTTGATTTCTTTCGAGCTTCTTCCCGGGTTACTTGTGAAGAATCAATCACAAAAATTGTAATTTAGTTCTGTTTTTTTTTTATTCGAGAAGAAATTTGGAAGGTTTTAGATTCAAAAATATTGACTTATGGATATTAATAGATTTTATATCGGGAAGTTGAATAATAAATAATATTTCAACCGCGTTCTAAAAAGAATTTTCCCACTGTCTCGATCTGGAAGCTCCGCTTCGTATCTTTAATCCACAGTATCACGTCAATTGCAACTTTTGTACATACTCTTTGCGATATTAGAATTATTCCAATCGCATTATCCTCTCGATAAGAATAAAATTTAGTGACCGAGAAAAACATATTTTTAGCATAAAACTGAAACTAAAAATCTGGCGCATTGACATCTTTGTATCCTTCTCAAAATTACACAATTCTTTTAACAAAAAAGAAAAAAAAATAGAAAAAAAACGCAACTAAATGGAAATACAACGACCACAGGGAAGTTCACTCAAATCAGTCACCCAGCCACCAAATTATTTCAAATTAACAGCAAACAAACCAAAATTCATAATCGCGCCAACATCAGCGTCAAGATGGAAATCCAGTAAACCGAACGAGCGAACGCCGGGAGAGTTTTATTAGCGACGACTCGTAGCGGGGTTAGAAATATGCAAAAATCGAGGAGAACCAGGATTTACGTCGCAATTAAACTGTCGCGTGTCGGACGGCCAACGATTCGGGGAGGTGGCGCCGTTTTTCCGCAATCAGCCGTCAGATTTATGCGAATTTTCGAGCGCTGAACGTTTCGTTTTGTTCGCAGGTGCAGCCACGGTGGTGACGTCCGCAGGCGGTCACGGGTTCGACGCGCATTTACGCGGCCCAAGCTTCGTGATGGAGCCTCAGTCGAGGGTGGAATTTTCAAATTCAAGCGGTGCCTGGCTGGACTGCACCGCGACAGGAAGTCCTCCGCCCAACATCGATTGGTCGACCACGGACGGACATCCGGTAAACGACGTACCGGGCGTGCGGAGGGTGCTCAGGAACGGCACGTTGGTCCTTTTGCCATTTCCGGCGGTCGCGTTCCGACAGGATGTGCACAGCGCGGCCTACAGATGCGTGGCGAGCAATTCGGTCGGCAGAGTACTTAGCCGTGACGTCCAGGTCAGGGCAGGTAAGAAAATTGAGTGTAATTGGGATGCTGGCTTTGGGAATGTGTCTGCTGGGATGAATGAAGAGACAGTTTAATTCTGGAATTATTTAGATGGATCTTTGGGTGCTTGGGGAGTCCGTGGGTTATGCGCTGGGTACCAATGAAAATAATAGGTCGAGGTTTACTTGTTTGGTAGTTTGTTGGTAAAGGGAGGATACGTCGTTTTTAATTTATTTTTTTTTGTTCTTTTTTGTTTTTTTTTTTAATTATGATACCTTTGAAATTAAGAATATTCACGGGTTACATACTTTATATAATTTATTCAGATGTAGCGTACATAAGTATCGATAAAAATTATCGAGTGCCTAGAAAGATACAGGAATAAAATGTTGGATAAAAGAATTCTTAATCTCTATATGTTTCCTAAAATATTTTCGGACTGTATGTTTTTCCGCTACGATCAAAATCTAGGTACACCGTTCGAAATACGCGTTCGATATCGAACATCGACAGCTAAATCAGAGCGGGCGACAACAATTTATGCAGAGAGAAAAAAAACACGAAGCAAACGAGCGTTGATTGTACCGAGGGCGTTCGGAATAATAGGAGAAGCAATTAAAAAATCATTAGGGGATGCGTTGGTCGTGTTCCACGGAGGAAGGAAGAAGCGAAATCCGGGCGAGTCCTGACGAAGGATGTTTTAAACCCGACCGGATGCAGATGAGACGCGGCCAGGCTTTCTCCGCGTGGAGCTCGGTGTAATTACCTCTTTAAAAAAAAGGGGGGAGGGAGGCAAAAAAAAAAGGAAAAGAGTAAAAAAATGCAATCTGAATGCAAATCCGTGGCAGCTGCGAGGTCGACCCGACGCTTTCAGGATTGCCAACTACTCCCTCGCGGCTATAAAGTTCTGGCCCGGACGTGTGGCCGTTAATTAAAACTTTACTTCCTGCTTTCGGTTTAACGAAAGAAATTTCTATCCTGCCCCGGCTCCGCTGGTCCAAACCGGAAGTTTTCGAGGCCCATTGCAAACTGATTCGTAGCGAGACGAAGAAAATGCAGAAGAACCGAGAACAGCACGCCGTTTCTGTTTCACTCCGTTTCGCTCGGTAACGCTTCCTAGATCCCAGACCTCTGAGTCAGGATTTCAGAACCGAAACCCCAAAACTTCGAACCTCAGAACTCAGATCTGAGACCCCAAACTCCGAAACAGAAGAGATTCCGTAGGTCCATGTTTTTTTTTCGTGTAATTTTGTTTTTAGTAAAGAATCACTTTGCTATTAGCATTGTGTGGAAAAGAGCTCAAAATTTGTATCAGGCTTTAGGCAAAACCAGTCTTACGCAAATGAACGTAACACAAAGACCATTTTCCTAATTTGAATACGCAGATACTAGTTAGAAGGACCAGCATAAACAACCGTAAAATCTGTTTGACTATGGAATGGCTGTTACGCGAACTAATCTTCGATCTCTTTTAAGTCCTATAAAACGTTGTAGACGAACACCGTTCTCATTATCTTCAATTGACGATGCAATCTGAAATTTAACACAAGAAATAATGGTATCGTAAGCTAAATTCCTTGTCATCTCATTTCCAGGGTATTAACATTTTAAATGTTTCCTAAATAATAACACTTTACGGTCTAACCAAGGTATCTGTTTATGAACATTAAAAAGTATAATTTACTTTAACATAACTACACAGCCGTACCTCTCGATGTAAAAACTTACTTTTGGCAGGGTAGACCGAGGCTAATCGAATCATTTTTTTTTTCTTTTTACAGTAAAAAAATAATCAAAATTTAGAAAGTTAACTTTCCAATATAAATTCATAATTAACACCCATTTAATACGAACTTTAATAATACAAAATATTTTTTTAACCTTTTAAATCTTTCTTTTGACCGAATTACTATTCCGATCCGATTCGCCTCGGTTTACCCTATTAGTACATTCACATACTTTTGTATTTTAAAAATTATACAATTATTCAATGACTCCCTTCCAAACAACACGAGCACGAAAACAAGATCCAAAAAGAGCGACAAACTTTTCTCTCCACCCAAACCACCTATCCCCGATCGCGTACCAATCACACCGATCAAATCTCCCACCAAAACCCGTATCCTTCGAGTGCACCGCGAGACTCCAATTTCGAATCGTGTTCGACGGCCGCCGCGTTTAAGTGTTTTCAGTTTCAGTAGAATTTCCATCGAGTGCCGGGTCGGCGCTTTCCACGCCGCTCGATCAACGCGTTATTAGTTTTCCCGGGACACGGAAAACATTCGAGGCCGCGGCGAGATTGTCGAAGAGGGTGGGCGCGAAAGAATTCGAATAGCCTGAAAAATTGACCGAATATCGTTACCGGGTAACGTGACAGACCGCTGAAAGCGGACGCGTCGGAATACCGAACGAAACTCGGCAGCGAATGGGGGTGGGAATAAAAAGGGGTTGGCTCGAGACAGAGACCGAGGTTCGGTGGATGGTAACAGCGCGGCGAAGACGAGGGAAGAAGAAATTCAGCGTGATACAAGGCGGAACGGAACGCGGGAGAGTCTTCGTCGGCGTCGCAACGTCGGCGTGTCAGAGCGGGTGCAACGTCGCTGGCAGCTGGCCGTCGCCCTTGGAATTTCCACGTAAATAAAATCTCCAGAAGAGTATAGTGCCTCTCGAGCGGCTGGGCGACGGTAGAAACAAAAAAGGAAAGGAGAAAAACGACCGGCAGACGTCGAGGACGAGGCGTTCGTTACGCTCGCGTCGCCTCACGCCTCGCCGCTTCCCCGACGCCGACGTCGAGATTCACCCGGGTTGTCGACGACGAGTAACGACGTGACACCCTGTACATAAATCTACATACGTATATAAGGATGTAGATGCATGTATGCGGAAGCTCGCGTAGAAACGCGCGAACGAGGGTAAGGGCGACGACGATGCGCCCTCGGATCGCGTGTAACGCGTTTTAATTACCATCGGCTAGAATGGTCGTGTTCGGATGGTCCTGTTTCGTCTCACTAGGTCGAAAGTTTGGAGCAACATGACTTTGTTGATCGTCTGCAGCGGTTGCAACGCTCGTTAAAGGTCTCGCTTTAAACGACGATGCGACCGCGTCGAAACGCTAGCGTTTCCCGGTTCCGAGTGTTCCGCGGTTGCGAAATGGGGAAAAATATTACTGCCAGGAAGATAGCGCGGGTTTGGGTTTCTGATGATTATGTGGCAGTAGAGTGTGATGGTGGCACGAACCTGGTAATTTGAACTTAAGTGGGCAAAAAAGTTTTGGGGAACTGGAGAGGATGCGGATTTGAGTTTGCTGGTTGTTGGATGGATGCTTGTCGTATGGAATGGCGGAGTGACAATTGACCTAGATAAAAGAAATAGGTCTACTGTACACGCGAACATGTCTCTTGTATTTTAATTGTATGTGATAGCATTGCCTGTGATAAAATGAACGTATAGAAGCGCTTTCAATGTTGCACAGAAGCATTAAAGTAACTTTATATTTATTTGCTCGCAGTGGTAGCCCAGGCATACACAGTCGACGTGAAAGTGATCGGAAATGCATCGAGGAGTTGCACCGCAGTGTTACGATGCGTCGTTTCCAACTTCGTGAAAGATTTGGTGCGCGTAGTGTCGTGGTTGCAGGAACCCTCGTTTTACATTTATCCTTCGCTGCAAGGAGGTAAGGTATCTTTCTTATTTGCATGGCGATTTTTATTTTACTTACTTTTTAGTTTAACGATATTAGATTAGAAGTTTTAAAAATAAGATTAGTTTCAATAAAAATATTACTTGGAACAAATCAATGAATACCTGCACATGAAATGTAGATATATTGATGAACACATTGGATATACAGCTTTTAAGTCGCTTAGAGTTACAGAGAGTTAACATTAATCTCACAGATTAATCGCGAACACAGTCGCATAGAAACGGTAGAGGGTCTCTTTCCCCTGGGCACACGCTCCCGAAACAAGCGCAAAAGTGCGAACCTACACCAAAAAGACTATACCCGGCTAATAGCCGCGGTAGCTCGGTCCATGGCGGCCCCTCGCTCGAACGCTATTATTCTATATGAACAGCGGTGCGATATCGTATAATCGATAATTTCGCCTATCTACCAAAATGTAATATTCCGCCGCTCGTGTGGTAGGAGATGGCAATAAAAGCCCAAGGGACATTCCAGGGCCGCAGATGCAGTAACACGACCGATAGGTGCACGGAGCGCGAAGCACGAAGAATTATACGGCAACGTTGGGAAGGGAGGGTGCAAAGGATGGTGATGTGGAGTTACAGAGACGAGGGCAGAGGGATAGCAGAGGTGGCAGAGGTCTAGGAGCGATTTTCACGTAGGTGGAGGGTAGCACGGAGTATTATGCCCGAGCGGCGGCATTGCTTACTGGGACTAAAATTTAATATCCGGCCACGGAGCGTACAACCGGCCGGTACAGTGAAATTTAATATCCACAATAATCTTGCATCACCTTTCCGCGATATTAGCGTAGGTCGCGGAGAGATCGTCGAGGACATCGACCTCGTAACGGTCGAGCGGCTCGCTCATTAATAGTCGTAGAAATTAATTGGATTTAAGAACGTCAGATGGTCTTGCTTTTCCACGCTTCTCGCCAGTGCCGCCATGACACGGATTGAAAAAGATGATACTCGGTAATTAAAACGTAATATCACGCCGGTCTCGCGCTATTAATTAGTAAGCTTAATTAGTAATCCTTTTAATTGGACGCGACACGGCATTGTTAATGCCGTTTGAGGATGATCTCGCGATCTTTCCGGGATATACGCTCCTCTCCTAGTTGGTAATTTTTCTTCTCGTCGACTCGTTGGTCTATCTCTTTCGTTTCGCTTTTCTGCGTTTGCTGTATACGTCCTTCTCCTTCTACTTTCTTTTCTCGTTTCAACAAATTTTATAATTGTACCTGAGCCGTCGGAACCAACATATTCATTGTCGATACAGAGCTGGCTGGTATCCAAGGGACCATTGTCGTTCGGTTTTCGAACGAGGAACGGCAGACTGGCGTAACTTTTATGCGGTCGTGCAAAAAGACGACCGTAAAAACGCGCCCCTCTCGACACGAAGATATTGGCGCACCGTGAACCGTCGCCGTTATCGCGCGATACATAAAATTCGCTGCGTGTCGCTTTGTTTTTAACGGAGCCCCACGGTCCCTCTTGCGCGGCTTTCCAATGCAGCCTCTCTGCTTCCACGACGGTTATTCTCCTCGTTAGAATTTTACTTTTTTCACAATACTGTTAGAGTTTACTGACTGCACGTACTTTTAGAAATGGAGTTTCTTTCTCAATTTGGTAAAGTCTCGCGAGCGAACAATTCTTCGTTAAGGAAAAATTGTTAACGATTTTTAAATCGCCAAATTCGTATCATCCAAGTTTCTTAAAAATTTGTACGAGCTTCGTTGAAATAATTGACGTGGAAAGGAATGAAAGAAGATAATTCAAATTGAAGACTAATTTAAAATGCAGTTAGAGATAGTATATATAATTCACAAGAATTTCTACGGAACAATTACGGGAAAAAATGTGGAAATAAGATTAGATAAGAAATATCAAAGATTAATTCAAAATAGAATTCAGGATACAGTATTTATTAAAAAATAATTACCATGGAAACGTGTAAAAATAAACTTCGACAAACGGCACTAAAAATCATTTCAAAATTAGATCGGACAAACTACGTACAAACATAAACTGGAGCAAGCATTAGTTACGTAAGCGAATTTAAAACAGGAACGATCGGATTCCCTCAGGGATCTCTGCTCATCAAACTTCGCGACACTCTCTTTAGTATTCACGATCCGTGAGTTTGAGCATCCTAATCTGGCGAATCTCTCGTGATCCTTGGCACGTTTCGTCTATTATCTGTTAGTGAACTTGTCAACATAGCTATTTAGCAAACCCATATCCTCGACGTGCACGCGTTCGGTGTTGGAACGAAGCGTCTATTTCAAGGAATCGGAGGCTATGTAGTCGAGACCTTATGGGAGATGGGACGGATGGAAAGCTCTCTGGTGACAAGTGCGGAAGGTACCGCCACAGATCAAGCGACTGTCAAGGATACTGTCTTCATTGGCCCTGATTTATAACATGCCATGGCTATTAGACCTTGCAGCGCCATCCATTGCCAACAGATTCGTCTCTTTCACGCGAGAACGTGGAGGTAGAAATAAATTATGTGTTTGATGGAAATAGGGATTAATCGGGAACTTCGGTTCGGTTCGGTTCGATAATTTCAAAATGAGAATATAAAGCATCTTTATGTTGTTAACCCTTTGCCTTATAAACACCAGTCACGCTCGTGGTGCTAATTATGATCCAAATGCAATAAAGACACAGCGTATTTGTGACAAAGTTTGATTTTAATTTTAATTTTTATTTTTATTTTAACTATAGTTTCAGTTTAGAAGATCGAGAATTATCAAATGTAAATTATATACAATATTTCAATGTTTCGCATTTGACACACTGTTAAAACAGTGAATAGCTATCGTTAACACGTGTAGCTGTTGAAATAATAACAAGGTAAAGGGTTAAACACATCTTTTTGTGCAAAAATGCTTTCTGGCTATTGATCGTTGTTAAATGATAGAAGTCGTTACACGTAAAATACTCCTGACCTCTACCAAAGTCACTGTACATAAAATTAACGATAAAATTAAAGTTAGGCAGCCTCGTTGAAAAAGAATAAAGAGTTTATCCAAAAGAAGAGAGGTATTTTTAAACGACTAGTTAATTTGTTTTCGTTTGTTAGAAGGCTAACAACATTTTGAAGCTGAATAGTTACGTTAAACGCTGTAATTTGGAGAAGTATCTTTTATGCAAGAGTACATG
>SMSQ01000521.1:15597-31444 GCA_019453375.1 Ctenoplectra terminalis
ATTAATTTAAAATTAGACATAACGAAAGAATTCTCAAATGCAACTATTTAATGAAACGAAAATTTATTAGAAATTTAACGAGAAGCCATTCGTAAATTCAATAAAAATATATTAAAAACAACCAATTTCAAATACCCAAAGGTAACAAATAAATAATATAAACCGCACATTAATTTAAAATTAGACATAACGAAAGAATTCTCAAATGCAACTATTTAATGAAACGAAAATTTATTAGAAATTTAACGAGAAGCCATTCGTAAATTCAATGAAAAATATGTTGAAAACAAAGAATTTCAAATACCCAAAAGAAACGAATAAACAATATACAATGCGCATCAATTAAAAATAAAAAATAACGAAGGAATCATGAAACGGATTTACTTACACACGTTCAGACACGTGGTAACAAAAGGAACCGTGAAACGCAATCACAAGAACACAATTCGTGTGGGAAGAGTGAGACATGTTTTCACCCGCGCTGAAAAATCCGCGAGCGGAAGAGGTTGGGCAGGTAAGAAAGTTCCTTCATCGTCCAGTCGTGTATAAGACAATTGCGATGCCGACCAATTAAGCCACGGCCTACGCTTCATTTTTCCTTCCATTCAGCTCGATCCTCTTCCGCGTCGATAGCATCTCGGTTGCGCTTCGATTCTTCTTTACTTTTCCTTTTCCGTCTCGTCGGATAGCCGAGTTTTCTTTACTCAGACACTGCGAGTTATTCTATATGTCAACTACGAGGCGTTAAGAAGTTCGAACACCGTCTTTGCTGATTCCTTCTTCAAACTATCAACGATGTAACGCTGAGAAAGTTATTTTCTAATAATATTTGCGACCAAGTTAGCGTTACTTTTCCCGTTTAACCCTAAATCACTTATTTATCGTAGAAATTATGACATCGAATTGAAAGAGCTTTTGCTATAGCTGCAGAACAACAATGCGTTGTACCGAATACAGTTTTAAATTTTTAAGTCTGATAAAACACAAATATTTCTAAGATAAGTTGAATAAAAATCAACTACTATTAACTCATTTGCATCATTAGCGTATATACACGCTCAATTTTCCTGGTCACTATTACCGGAGCATGTTCAGGGTGGTCCACGCAACGTGTGCACCGTTGTAATTTACAAAATATGCATTGCACGAAAGAATGTTATGTACAAAAGTTACATGATTTAAAAGGGTACACTATGTATAGGTGAAGACGTTTCGGAGATTTGAAGGTCCATTTTGTTTCTTTGAATGGAATAGTATATTTTCATATCAAGATATGGTAGAATGTTGAATTCTGAGTAAAAAAGTTTTGGCCTTCGTTAGACCTGAACCTAATAACGAGTAATTTCACTTTGTTTCCTGAAAATTTTCTTCGCGTAATATTAACTTAGAGATTCAACTTATCATAGATTTCTGTAGAACAGCCAGATGTTTACGTGACGAATGGAATATTATATTTTTATATCAAAACATGGAAGAATGTTGTATTCTAAGTAAAATAGTATTGGCCTTCGTTAGACTTAAACCTAATAACGAGTAATTTCACTTTATTTCCTGATAATTTTCTTCGCTTAACATCAAGTTAGAGATTCAACTTATCACAGATTTCCACAGGACAGCGAGATGTTTACGTGACGAATGGAATATTATATTTTTATACCAAGATATGGAAAAATGTTGAATTGTGAATAAAAAAGTATTGGCCTTCGTTAGCCCTAAACCTAATAACCAACGAGTAATTTCACTTTACTTCTTGAAAATTTTCCTCGTGTAATATCAAGTTAGAGATTCAGCTTGTCATAGATTTCCGCAGGACAGCGAGATGTTTACGCGACGAATAAAGTTAAAGTACTCGTTAGTTATTAAGCTTAGGGTTAATCAAGGCCGATGCTTTTTTACTCACAATTCGACATTCTTCCATATTTTGCTATAAAAAATATAGTACTCCATTTAAAGAAACAAAGTCGACTTTTAAATCTCCGAAACGCCTCCACCTATAAAAAAAATTAACGCACAGCATAGTGTAACTTTTGTATATAACATTCTTTCGTGCAACGCATATTTTGGAAGTTATAACGGTGCACACGTTCCGTGGACCACCCTGTATATACGCTCAATTTTCTTGGTCACTATCACCGGAGCCTTGTGCATACGCTCAACTTTGTTGGTCACTATCATTAATCAATAGCTAAAAAATAGAACCGGAGGGTGTTGTTGGAGATGAACGTAGTAATTCTTATTATAGTGAACAAGAAATTAGGCCACTGAAACGAAGACGAATTATTGAATATAATAAAAAAAATATTTTGTGACAAAGACCTTCTTTTCATATTTCCTTATGATGCAAATGGGTTAACACTACAGATCGAGAGCCTATTGATCGACTTTTTCTAGCCAACGCTTATCCATCGCTTGCTGCCTAATACTAATATCGTGAAAATTTTAAATACTGCTAAATTTAATTATCCTACAATAAGAGAAAGCAAACGATAGCAGCATATCAAACACCCTCACGAATTTTGATTTAAGAGTTAATGGTACATCGCGCGCAAAAAATGTAGCTTATACAAGATACAGTACGAGAAAAAATTAGTTGATATGTTGCTTTTTCTTCAATTTTCCACATAAATCGCAAACATTCCAATGCTCGTAGCATCCATATACTTAAATAATTATACATTAGTGGTACTATCATTATTATATCATCTCTGCAAAATACTACAAGAAACTAAATTTGAATTTATCTCTGGCAAAAAGCCGCACGAACTTTTCTCCGGTACTTAATGTTTATATGAGACTCTGGAGACCAGTAATTTTGACCGTTTCCGGTAGTCCTGGTATTAGAGTGTACGCATTTCTCGACAGCAGAAAGGAGAGAAGTGTCTGCATATGCAACAGGAATGCACTTATTATTAGTTTCATTTAGAACATCGATCGTGGCCTGCGCCTACGTGGGTTGAACCCTTTCATACATTCTATCGACTGACCCTATACGTCTTCCGTGGGTGTCGTCTCGGACCATCCGTTGTAATTACACGAGGTTATTTATTAGTCACGGTTATTAGGTATACCGCAATGACCGTCCTGCTCAACTGAGTCGCTTATTTTAGAAATGACACGTTACCAGTGCAGCTTTCTGATAAACTTCAATTTTCTCTCGATTTCGACCAAAAATTAAGTTACACCACATTGTACAAATGAGTTTGTGCACTCGCTTCGGTATAAAATCGATTAATATTAGGTTGGAAACTATGAAACGGGCGTTTTTTGTTTAGTCCGTGTTCAGCTGCGACTGAGAGAGATACATTGTAACGTGCGCTCGATATTTTTATTTATAAAGCTTAAAGGTATTCTTCTTAATCATTTTGTAAAATTTTTTCGCGTTCGTATCCCATTTTTATTTTATTTCTATCCTAAACCAGATGGAAACAAAACGCGATTTACATCTACTCTTCTTGTACGAGTTTAAATTAAATCATACCGCGGCTCAAGCTTCGAGAAATATTAATCAGGCATTCGGAGATGGATCCACCGATGAAAAAAATGCTCGATATCGGTTCCAAAAATTTCATTCCGGCAATTTGAGTATCGTGAACGAGCCTCGAGGAAGACCACTGGTCCATATTAATAACCAGGAATTAAGGACGTCCGTGGTATCCGATCCACGCACAACCAGTCGAACACTTGGGTCTAAACTAGGAACTAGTCACATAGCTGCGTTAAAACATTTGCGTGCAGTAAATGAAGTCAAAAAATTGAACATAGCCGAACACAGACTACACAAAAAACGACCGTTTCATAGTTTCCAACCTAATATTAATCAGGCATTCGGAGATGGATCCAGCAATGAAAAAAATGCTCGATATCGGTTCCAAAAATTTCGTTCTGGCAATTTGAGTATCGTGAACGAGCCTCGAGGAAGACCACCGGCCCGTATTGATAACCAGGAATTAAGGACGACCGTGGAATCCGATCCACGCACAACTAGTCGAACACTTGGGTCTAAACTAGGAACTAGTCGTACAACTGTGTTAAAACAGTTGCGTGCAATAAATAAAGTCAAAAAATCGGACTCATATGTACCGCACGAATTGACGCAACGCCCGTTTCATAGTTTCCAACCTAATATTAATCGATTTTATACCGAAGCGAGTGCACAAACTCATTTGCACAATACGGTGTTACTTAATTTTTGGTCGAAAGCGAGACAAAATTGAAGTTTATCAGAAAGCTGCACTGCGTAATGGGTCAAAACTTCGTGTCCTGATCAGTCTTTGCTGTTATGCGCCGCAGTTTGTTAACGGCAATTGCAAATTGTAATAGAAACGCTAGAAATACTGTGCGTTGCTGAAAAGATGATGAACGGGAAAGTATAGCGGGAAGAGAGCTGCTTCACTCGCTCCGTGTGTTCATGTTTGTTTCTCATCTGCGATGCGTAGACGCGATTGCTTCGGCGAATAACAAAAATACGTGTACCCTGTCTTTCTAATTGTGTCACAAGAAGGTGGATCTATTTCATTCCAACCAATCGGACCTGTATTCCTTCTGCCAGTCATCTTTCTAGCAACGTAAGTAGGTAAGTATACTGTTCTCGAGAACAAATAAATTTATCGCTTCTAGAAACTTTTATAACGCTTTGTTTCCATGCGAGCAGTGCATTATGTTATAATTATGTTATTTCTTAATATTCCAAGTCGTATCTTAGCATTTAAGGTAAGGTATTGTATTATTTATTTTTGTTGATGTGTAATGTATAGTTTCTGATGACTTTGTTCTATTATTGTATATCGATTAGAACTAACAATTATATTAAAAAAGGGCTTTGTATCTAATTTTGAATAATTAAACTAGAAAAATAAATTAGAAATCTGGAATAGAGACATTAAATGAAAATGGAGTTTTTTGTATGTGGTAAATAATTTAACAGTAAACCTACCGACGATTAAAATAGACCTATTTGTACCCAAAGAAATAAAAATGATAGGTATTCTAAAAAATACGTAGAGTAAGGAGAATAAATCTTTACCTATATTTTTCACAGAAAATTACGAAAAATTCGACAAACTGAATCGTTGTAAATTTAAAGAATTTTTATGAGAAATTACAAGCCGGTCATTTTGACCGCTTTGGTAGTTTTAGTGTTAAAAATGAGAAGGAAGAAAAATGAGTTAGATGCAGTGGGTCCACCATGAGCCGTGCATATTTTCTACACTACAAAAAAAAAAGATTTTGTGATTTTTGCGCAAATCCATAATTCTACTCGTATACATTTGTATATGTATTTCAAAATACATTTACATGAGATATCGAGACAGTAAAATTAATCGAATTAATAATTCAAAACCTGTTCAGTCTACGCATAACTAATTAATAATGTATTAAACATTAAAATATGAATGCATTATTGCATACACATATTCATAGCAAAAAGTAAATAACATGCAATTTTTTTCTCAACCTTTTTATCCCTAAAACTAAAAAGACGAAATTGAGAACGCATTTCTTAACAATTGAAAAACTAGTATCCTTTTATGCATATATTTTTTACTGTTTTCTAAACAATTCAAAGCTCAACCAAAAATGTCAAGGAAAATTCAGTTTCTAAATTCGAACAAAATCTCAAGTTCGAGCAGAGTCACTCTGGTTAGGCTTGAGTTAGGTTCGGATTAATTGCTTGATACTATAAAATATTTTAGTTAACTTGTTTTTTTTTTTAAATCGCTACTTAAAATATTTTATATTGAGTAAATTTTAAGCGTCTGGGACGGATTAATTCAATTCACGTTATTTCAAATGGAAGAAAATTGGAAGATCGAACAACTCGAAGATAAAACCGAAAATGTCAAGGAAGATTTAGTTTCTAAATTCGAACAAAATCTCAAGTTCGAGCAAAGTCCCTCTTGGTTATGCTTGAGTTAGGTTCGGGTTAATTGCTTGACTATAAAATATTTTAATTAAACTTGTTATTTCTTTAAATCACTGTTTAAAATATCTTATATTGAGTAAATTTTGAGCGTCCAATTCAATTTACATTTCAAATGTAAAAAAATTCGAAAATCGAACCGTCTTCTAGAACGGATTCTGTCCGAATGTCAAGCACCTTACTTATTTTCTCTCAAACCAATAAACGTTCGAACTGAGAAAAATACCCGAGACAATTCGCTTGTTATTGCTACCGAGGCAATAAATTTATACACAGCGAAAAGCGTAGCAAAAAATTACAAAAAAAAAGTCCGTAAAAATATGGAGAAACCGTTCTCCCATTATTGTTCCTCGAGTTTCAAGGTGAATAAGTATGACGCGGTTAAAAAAATTTCAGCAACGTCCCAAGCTTCCGAAATCATGAAGCATAGCGCGTAAAATATCGTAAAAACTTGACTCACCACATAGCCTGTACCGATACTGGCTTGAAGATGTGCTGCGAGCCGCAAACGCTGACGCTGAAGCCTCTGCAACATAAAAGAGAAAAAGAGTCAGAATGCGAGCCTCCGAGAAGCATCGAGGGTCACACCGTTCACCTTATACAGGGTGGTCAGCCGATCGTATCGACGAGCTATTTTATTGCAGGCCGAAACGGACCAACTTCCCCGTTCTACGTGGCTCGCTGCTATTTTCGAGCACGCACAGCTTATATACATTTTCACCCGGTTCCTACGCTGATACCCGTGACTTGGTTCGAACCCTTCAGGGACGTTCCACTTTCAGAAGCAGGTGTCAAGAACTGCTTTTAAACGGACATTATCCAGAAACGAAAGGCAAGAAAATTGTTCTTAATGCAGAGGTGTAGGTTTCAGGAAGGAAATATCGTGTTTACGATGCTACGGTGGAAATGTTTTGAAAAGGAGCGAAAAATATTGGGGTGTCTGGTTCTGTAAACCAGCGAACCTGCGGACTGGAAGAGAAAGGACTGCGTGAATGGAATCGTTTGTAAAAGTTTACGAATAAACTGCAGATTTGTACGCATTCATAGAGAATTTGAACGAAAATATACATAATAAGCAAAATTTTGTAAATAAATTTTAAATATAGTACTGATTATAGTACCTAGGGGATAAAACAATTGCATATTTAGATTGTATTTTTTTAATTATATTCATAAAAATTTACAGTCTATTTATGAGTATGTATTGAGGGTTTTCTTTTAAGCTGCATCGATCACTAAAGTTGGGTTATTAGCAACTCGAAGTATAAAACGGTATTTACAATTTTTGGAGATGATTAGTATTTTTTTTTTTTTTTAGAAGCCTCTTGATACGATACGAGCAGTTTTTTGTTTTTTTAGTGGTATAAGTCGATTTTCTTTTTATTTCGAGATATTCAATATTTTAAATTTTACTGTATTTAAAAATATTTTTAAGTGTTGATAAGTTTGATTTATTTTTAATATTCATGTAATATTGCTGTATTAATTGCAAATGAACCTATACCATTTTAAAAAATAACTCATTGTCAAAAATACAATGAATATCAACTTTGAATTTATATTTCTTATTTTTTTCGTATTTCCAAGTTGTAAAAAACTATAATGGAAAATTCTTTTTTTCTCTTTTTTTCTTTTTATCTCCTATTATAGATTATTATAGCCCTTATTGGCAACCGCATACAGACAAACTTGATAATAATAAATATAATATGTAAACCTATAGAAAGTATCATTCAGACAAATTTAAAATTAAGCCATTTTTGTGCATTGTTAGACTGAAAATCTCTAAAGTATCAAATATTCAAACGTTTCATTTCCTCTGTCTAATAAATTCATTCGTTAAATCTGCAAAATATATCTGTACACAAACTCAGTTCCAACCAATGAAATAGATAAAAATAGTTTGTCAGTTGATTAAATTGTATAAATCCGAGAAATACGATCGATATACATAATTACATTTCGAGGCAAATAACATTGACTTAAATCAAGAGAAGTGCTTTAAAAATACATTTAGACGAAATATCGAGACAATAAAATTAATCAAATTAATTCAAGATCTATTTTCAGTTTACACGTAACTATTTATTAATACATTGTATATTACATTAATATATAACATATAATTTTTTGTTACCGACATATTTATATCATTAACGAAACTTCTTCGTTTCAGTAAAATATTAGATTGAGCAAAAAGTTCGTTCGCGTTTCTTCATAAGAATATAAAGTTTTGTTATTTTAATATCAGACATACGTAGACAATGATACATGTATCATTTCGTTCTATGACCTTTTGCCATCTACTTGGTAACATAAATATTCCTTTTTCATAAAATAGTTGTCTATTTGTTAAAAAATTTAGATACACGTGTTTTAACTTGGTCTATGTTTTTAACACGTTCCCTGCCAGACCGTTTTTTGAAGATTTCCCGTTCAGGCCGCGTGGGGCGTATGCGCCCCACGCTTTACATTTGTATTATTTTGTTTCTGGCGTATGCCTTGCAATAATTAAAATAGCGCAAAAATCATAATTATCAAGGAAAGGTTGTGTAGTTTAACATGCATAACACAACAAACCAATAAATTTATTTTTCTAGGAATTAGTTTAACAAATACCTGGCTGAACGTTACTATGCCAAGCAAGTTGCATCCTCGCATATAATATTTTTTATCACGCGTATATCAGTTTAAAATATAACATTTTAGTTGAATTCAAATTTGTATGCAATTACAAAGGGATGATACGATGAACTTTGTTAAAACATGGCAAACATAAGTGGCAAACATAATTATCCACACAACTATTGCAGAATGTTGCAACTTTTTATTTTTATGTTGCAACCCAAATTTTTAACATTTCTTTCGTAACAAATTTTACAGCGCCTTTTTATCGAATTAAAGTGGCCTTACGGAGAAAAAAAATTGCCCATCAGGCCGCGTGGGGCGTATACGCTCCACGATTAAACGAGGGCATAAGCAGTAGTACTAAGATGCCCATAATTGACTGCATAATGAATTTTTTAAAAATTCTTCGTTTTACAATGATAATACCAAATGGCTTGAACGGAAAGTTCAGTGTGGGGCGCATACGCCCCACGCGGCAGGGAACGTGTTGAACGATTTTCCATCGAGGGAATTTTGCAATGTTCGAAATGAATAAAAATCAGATGGTGCCAAGTCCGGTGAATACGGTGGGTGAGGTAAAACGTTCCAATTGAATTGCAGTAATGTTTGTCTTGTCATCAAAGATGTGCGCGGTCGTGCGTTGTCTCGATGGAACACTATACCTTTTCTGGATGAAAGTGAACGCCATTTTTTTTGTATCGCTGCTTTTAGGCGATGCAGTTGTTCGCGATACTTTTCAGAATTAATAGTCTGATTATTTGGTAAGAGTTCATAATACAATATTCCCTTATAATCCCACAAAACCGAGAGCAATACCTTTTCAGCGTGTAGTTCAGGTTTGGCCGTTGTTAATGGCTTTTGTACCGGCATAGACCAATGTTTCCTTCGTTTAACGTTATTAAAAATGATCCATTTATTATCGCCAGTGACAAATTGTTTTAAAAAGGTCGATCTTTGTATCGTTTTAACGATGAATCGCAAATGGAAATGCGATCGATCACAGTCTTCTCCGTTAACTCACGCGGAACCCAAACGTCATACTTATTGGTCGTTCCGAGCTTTTCCATATCCAAAGAAACTGATTTTTGCGAAACGTTTAACATCTTCGCAATGTCTCTAGTTCTGTATCTTGAATTTTGTACCATACAATTACATTACCGACTGTTAAAAATAAGCGTTATTATACAGTATAGTATACATATATTTTTAATGTTTTAGAAATAGTCGCGTATACCGGTGCGGTCCCCTTCCTTGCAAGGGTCAGGTATTGGTTTATGGCACTCACAAGGGACATCACCCAAATGACACACGCCGATTTTGATGAAATTTTGATATGTTATAGAACTCGAAAAAATATTTGACACATGATAAAAATATTTGATCCATGTTGAAGGGGTGAAAACACCCCTCAAAGTTGGGTTGAAAATCACATTTTTGCGAATATCTCGAAAACTATTTGGCGTAGAGAAAAAATTCAAAATGCAAAATGTGTGGTTTTGAAAGGCCAATTATATGGCAAAAAGAAATTTTTGAAAAATTCCTTTATTTATACAATTTTTTGCAAATTGACATTAAATTACAAATTTTTTTTATAAAACATTTAAGTATTCTCATAAAAACTTGTACACACAAACTGTAGGTATAAACAAAAAATACGGATAAATTGGAATTTTTAGTTTCACCCTTATAAATATATATTATTTCGTCTGAAGTTATACCCACGATTGGCAATGGACGGCTCTTTCTGCGTGCATGATCGGTTTTTACGCATAATATTTTGTTATTTAACTTGTATTACACGTGATAAAAGTTTCTTGAGCTGGGAAAATTAAAACAGCAGGTAAAAATACCCGATATGATAATCTTCGTACGGAAGACCTAAGGGCGGCGGCTATGCTCATGCGAAGCGTCGTCACACCGTAACCGTGATTATTACCGATATTATCATATCGGGTATTTTCACCTGCTGTTTTAATTTTCCTCTTTCATTTTGCATTTTTAATTTTTTCTCTACGCCAAATAGTTTTCGAGATATTCGCAAAAATGTGATTTTCAACCCAACATGGATCATTGCAGATAAAAAAAAATACGCGTCAAATATTTTTTCGAGTTCTATAACATATCAAAATTTCATCAAAATCGGCGTGTGTTATTTGGGCGACGTCCCTTGTCAGTGAGTGTCTGACTTTTCCTTTGCTTTTTTCGTCAGTTAGATTTAGTCCTTCCAACTAAGAACAGCAGTCCAGGTCATTTTTGTAAATCATTAATAGATATTAGTAAATATACTTAGTTAAAACTGTGTTGAATTTATTTTACAAATAAATATTCAACACCGACAATAGCGAGCTATCGTCGACGCGAACCGACTTTTTACTCAACCTAATATAATACCGAGAGCGCGATGGAAACGAAATCACACATTCGAATAAACACATTGGAAGGTGTGGTAAGACAAATAAAGAGCATAACGTTTTTAGAGTGAAAGGGTTTCTATACATAGCCCGTCCCTGCGTAAGTATCCTAATGCAGCGTACAATTTGCTCGCAATGTAGGAGGAATGCTTATGAAAGATTAACAAAGAGTCAAATATAATTCCGAGGTCACGTATCATAGTCTGAAGCGAGCGCAGCGTTATCTAGCTCACAGGGGAATGGATCTTTGCCGCGAAAAAGTTTATTTTCTGCCTGTTGAATTGTTGCATTGAATCGTAATATAAAATGCATGAACATTTAATTTAATGGTTAATTAGAAATTTAATAATTGACTTTTATAGTTTAAGAGTTAATTGGTTATAGCGATAGTTAACTTAGTGTTGATTTATAATATAATATGTTTAAATATTTAATTTAATATCATAACTTATTAATGTTCATGTTGTCAAGGAGATTTTGATTCTTTAGAATTTACTTGATTACTATTATTCCTCTTTCTGTCGATTTCACTTTTATGAGTTTGTTAATAAAGTATGTTTTAAAATATAAAATCGTGTAACGTTTTATTTAAAATAACACTGTCAGACTTTATTCTGTTTATTACATATTGTTCGTTTAATTGAAAGAATCATTTTAAGACTATTTATCTATTAACCCTTTGCACTGGAGAGGTGACTCTCACTCACCACTTGGATTAATGCAGCGACTCGAATCGCGTACAATATAATTATTTTATTTTAACTTTTCGTGTATCTTTACATTATACAAGACTTAATATTTTCAAATAAAGGAAGACACTAAAGAACTTACTAGAACTGTCAAATCGTGTAAAAATCTGCTTAGTTTTTTGAAACATGTAAATCTTCTGCACCTAATTTAAGCTTTGATTCAATATGGTATTACCTAGTCTAATGGTCACTTTCGCCTTGCACTGGGACTGTATCCCAGTCATCCATCTGCTTTACACATGTCTCAAGTGGAATTTATTTCATTGGTTTCGTATTAAATCAACGTTTTCCTGACGGTCAAATTACGTGGTTGCTAATAACCCATTCGGGTTGATGCAACTTTTAAATTAAAAAAAAAAAGACTTAATATTGAATCTTAAGCTTGATAACTTCGGTTCGTGCAATACAGTTAACCCTCCTATAACGCGGTGAGTGCGTACCGCGTTATATGGAAACCGCGCTATAAGAAACTCGGATTTAACCGTACAAACCAGGCTAATTCGTAGAGCGTTGTATGGAAACCGCGCTATAAGAAACTCAGAATTAGTACAAATCACACTATTCGTACCGCGTTATATGGAGACCAAGAAATACAAAAGACAAGATTAAATTATAAATTATTTTTATCGAATTGAAGAGTTCGTATAAGGAAATGATAAAAAAAAAATGAAACAAAAAGTAAACAAAAGAACTGTTTTCCAACAAAAAGAAGAAAGACTTTTGTAAAATCTTTTAACACTCATCCTCGCTGTCAAGCTCCGCGTTATATGGAAACCCCGTTCTCAGAGTGCCACGTTATAGGAGGGCTATCGCAATTTCAGGTCGGCGTTATACGGAAACCGCGTTCTCAAAGTACCGCGTTATAGGAAGGTTGACTGTATTTTAAAAAGCACTCGTCAAAATTCATTCTCTGTTCCTTGGAACAAGTATCGCAAAAATGTGTCTTTCGAGTGCAAAGGGTAAAAATAGAAGATATAATAGAAATAATTAAAAAATAAGTTAGTTTGAAAAATAGATTTTTAAATATGGAAAATGTGATTGTCAGATACATTTTTTTTTTTCAAACAATTTTAGTTATGGAAAATGTAAGTATTTATGTAATTTAATTATTTTATGCTTATCGAGTTCTTTATACTTGTTTCAAATTAGAAATTTCAAATAAAAAAATAAGTACAGGACTGATTGTGAGTCGAAGGATGTGCTTCACAATTATTTAACAATTAAATAAGTTAAAAATTATAATCCACTTCTGATTATTTTTTAATATATTTCGTTTAATGTTTATTATAAGACACTATTATACGAATATATTTTTGAAAAAAATTGATTTCTTTTGTCGGTAATAATTGGTTCGAACATTAAATTGAATAATATTCTTTCATTTACTACATTTATTTCTTTCAATGCTTAATTTAATTAACACTAGATTTACGGAACCCGTCAATTTGACGGATTTCTGATTTCTTGCTGAAGTGCAATAATTATCTGTGTAGAAAATGTTCACTAAAAATGAAATTTAAATGCAAGTAACGTACTAACTAAATCTGTGCGAATAAAAACCTATTAATTTCAAATAAAATGAACTAATGTTATTACAAAGAAAGCACAGTTCAATATACCCGTAAAATGGTCCAATTAATAAATCTAGTGTTAAAAAAATATTATTCTAACTAAAAACCTATAAAAAATACATACTTTTATGCACTTCGCAGAATTCGTAATGGACCATTTTCTCACATCATAAGAAAAAATATTACAAGAATTATGAAGTAAACAAATTGCAGAGCCATTTATCATCGTGATGCGAGACAAATTAATAAATGTTTTATAAGAATACATACGAAAGTGTTGTAAAGTAGTGCATATCTAAAATATTCCATGAAACGTAAGTCTACAACTTTCCTAAGGCTATAGCCTACAAACCGAACCCCAAAATGTTGTAACTCGTTGAGAAAAGTTTTTTTTTTTACTTAAAACCATGAATATTTCGTTACAGTTTCGCAACTCCAACCTCATAAAAAGTAACAAAGGAAAGGATTTCACGCATTACAACCGAATAAATAAATGAAACTGCAACGTAACGTTACATAACGTTTGTCCAATTTGTTTTTTTTTTTTTTTTTGCGTAACAACAATTCGTTCTCGAAACACCTACTTGCTATAAATTACTATTCGTGTAATTACGGTTAACAAACATATCCCAGACAAGTGAAAGTATTACTTAAAAAAAAAGAAAAAAAATAAATGAAATATAAACACGATCCATCACAGAGAAAGACATTCATCACTGTCTAAGTTTGACAACGTACACTTTTTCACTCTCCTGTTTTATTTAGTGGCTTTGGTAGCGGTTTCCAATATCGCGAGCATACAAAGAAAATACACCGAGTCCATTTTCTGGCTAATCTACATATTTGTTTTAAATTTGGGAAATATGAAATAAGACAAATTCTGTATTTTTGAAAATAAAAAATTTTTATCTTCTGTGGCGCCATGTGACTCAGAGGTTACGTACTCACTATTTTTTTAATTTTATTTAATTTTAGTTATTATCGTAATATTTCACTTTATTTAATTTACTTATCACCGTAACATTTCATTTTATTACTGTACCGCTATACCGATACTAGAGAGTCGAATTACAGAAATTATTACTTCTAAAATTTTCAGACAAAAGTGAGAAACTGTAATCAATTCTAAATTTTTTTCTGATGAGCAAACCAAATTTCAGTAACACGAGTTCGATAAATAGCTGTATTTTTTGTGTATAATGATTGAAATTTTTCCAATTTCTAAATAATAATTCCGAACAATGTTTAATACGAGGTACATATAATATATTTGTTATATATTATATAATAAATATAAAAAATATAATAAATATAAATATAATAAATATAATATATTCCTTAATTATTTCAAATATAAAAAAAATATTTCATATAAAATGGATTTGATTTTATGGAAGGAATTTAATAAAATGTTTCGATTTCTTTTCAGATTTTTACTTAAAGAGATTCTTAAAAAGAACTATATATTTTTATTATTGGCAATTTGTTACGCTTTTAAAAACTAATTCAACGAAGTGTACAACAACGATTTTATTTTATTACGATTTAATTACTAAGCTGAGTGCCTCAAAAAATAATTAACACATCAATGACGGGACCTTGTTTTCCAAAACTAACTTGGGAACAAAGTTACGATCGAATATATTCTTGCATTACATACTTTCGAGAATAAATCGTATTTATTTCAATTGTAACTGTTCCAAATTTTTTTCGATTTTCGAACTACCGAACGTCCCCTGTTAGCCTTGTTACTCAAAACCAAGAGATTTCCATTGTACACCCACGATATATTCCTTCTCCACCGCGATCATTCGAAATCTCGATTTCGGGGCGGTAATTGACGTCACGCGGTCGAGCAAATTGCCAGCATGAGATTGCAACGGTAACGCAATTCGTTGCTTGTATCGCGACACGCACTGCACATCCAGCAGTAACCGATAATTACGTATTATGTAAAAACCTGAAACCAGTGGAAAATCAACGGCCACGCAAACGTCACGCCGCGTCACTTTATCCTGACCGTGCAAGTTTGAATATCGTTTCCGGGAAACCCATTCCGATTTCGCGATCTGCTTTCCCCGAGGAAACGGTATTCGCTGTTATTACGGCCATCGTTAAGAACGCTGCACCGAATTAAGTTTACGATGCCAATGGGTCATTTGTTAGTTTTGACAATGTTGCATGTTGCAGAGCAAGGGTGCTGTTTAGCGCACCGTTGCGCTTCGTAAGACAGAATAGAAGGTAGAAAGTACTAGCGAAAGAATTGTTACAGTTGATTATTCGATAGATGTTTGTTGAAATCTTTATTAACACTTTGACGGCCGCACATTTTTCTCATCGCCTTTAGATTAGCGGCGGCAATATTTACACCATCGTTCCTAGCATAATTATTAACCCTTTGACTGCGGCGCGCTCTCGGACGAATCCATCAATATGGACGGGCGCGTTTTTCGCTTGTCGGTCGCTGCGACTAGTTGTCCACTGACCAGTGGACACTGGCAGTGACCAAAACAGTACCCGGAAATATGATGCCATTCTTAGGGTTTAAAAAATAATAATGGCAAAAAA
>SMSQ01000521.1:38367-52645 GCA_019453375.1 Ctenoplectra terminalis
ATTTTTTCTCCAATAAGCGGACAAAATTTCGTTGTCCATCCGTAATGGGTTAACAAAAAAAACCGAAAACTATAAAATCAAGAATCACAATTACCTCTTTTATCACCAATGCATCAAACTATACCACCATTTCACGATCAACATCATTACCGTTTCTTTAGAATAAGATTTACAAAAATCAGGTGGTCAATGTATCAAGTACATAATTTCGAAGTGTGAATTTAATGACTATAAATATATTTTATAAGATACTGTATTCCAAAGACTATAGTTTACAAGACCTCAAAAGGTGCAATTCGTAATTAGCCCAAATCGTTCTATTTTGCCCCAAGAGCTGTTCACAAATACCCCAACGAAGTCGAGGTAAATCCGAATAGGAAAGGTTTTGCTTTTTATTCGAATTTCAATTTTATTATTCTCCATTAACCCTCTATGGGACCATGTGACTTAAAAGTTACAAACAACTGATGTTTCTATATTTTAAAAAATTAATTTCGTTTAGTTATCGCTGCACTATTAAATTTGATTACTGTATTATCGTAGCGACACCACGATCCATCTACGGTAATTATTAGTTAAAACATTTTCAAATCAAAGCGAAAAACTGTAATCAATCGTAATTTTTTCTACAACAATCAGACAAAATTCGGGCTATAGAGGGTTAAACTCTATTTTTAATTCTCTAATTCTAATTCTGACTGAAACTATGTTTCCTCGGCTCTTTTATATTATTTTCCGGCTAAAGGTTGAACCAATTGGAAACGAGGTTCCATCGTATTGGTATGGCCGAAAACTTAAGGCTCAATGTTATATTAGAAGTATGGGATAAAAATATAGTAGAACGATCAACAAAAACGAAACTTATAATTTTGAAAGGGAAGGCAAGACTGATACAACTTTTTCACCCCGCGTTCAGCTTAAGACTAATTTTTTTCCCAAAAAATGTGGCTCGTAGGCCCACGGTTGTTCTTTTCCCCCCCTCGGACTTTTCCCGCTTTCCACCATGCTGCATATTGCCAGCAGCGAGCCCCAAAAACGGTTTACAGTTAACACTAGATTTACGGAACCCGTCAATTTGACAGATTTCTAATTTCATGCTGAAGTGCACTAATTATGTGTGCGGAAAGTGTACGCTCAAAATAGAATTTAAATGCAAGAAACGTACTAACTAAATCTGTGTGAATAAAAATCTATTAATCTCAAATATAATGAACTAATGTTATTACAAAAAAAGTGCAGTTTAACATACCCGTAAAAATGGTCCAATTAATCCCCGTAAATCTAGTGTTGAACCCGAGGGACGATGGTCGATTGAACACCTAACTTTTATGAGGGGTCTCTCTCTCTCCTCACACACACCCAAGACATTCTCTAGATATTGTTCGGGATGTTAAGACAAAAATTTAACGCTATTCGGATGCAGGACAGCAAGAAATTTTACCAAAAAAATCGTCACGTTTTGTAATACACGCAAAACCAAACCATATTTTTGTTTGGAGCGTTTCAATAAATTCCATTAAAATTACTACATTTATTTTTTAACTTTGATACCGTCGGTCCCGGGGCCGACACTGTCCAAACGAAAAATTCACCGTCGGTCTCCAGGAACCGAAATTTAATTTTTTATCCAATAAAAATATAATCTTTATCGTTTTACTTTGAGTTTTTCATGACAATTTATTATAAGACCATTTGTATCGCGTTCGACGCGTATATTCGTCATCTTTTGATTTTAATTACGCACACCTTGAGAAATTTTTAAAAATAAATTCCGTAGTTACCCGGTCAACAAGATTATGATTTAAATTTAATTTTTAATTGCAGGGAATTCTTTCGTTTTGTTATACAACGCGTTGGACGAGGAATCGTGTTATACGAAAACAGTAGTTACAATATCTTTGTTATAGGAGCGTTATAGGAGAGTCTACTGTATCGCAATTTTTCAGCTGTGCGATATTAAATAACATAAGAGAGCTATTCTTGAATATATATTATTTTTTAAAATACACTGAAATTTTACAAACGCCGTAATTTAAAAATCATAGTGAATTGGAATAGTTAACGTTAAAAGAATAGCAAAAAAGTATGGAAATCTTTAAATTGATGTATCAAGCAATTCACGTTCATTTTCAAATCACAAAAATACTTTATCCAAACATACAGCAAAAACTACGTATTTTAAGACAAATAGACATTCATACCTTGTACCACTCCTTTTCTTATATTTTCCATGCACGATGAAGTTTCTTCTTGCAAACCGTGAATTACCCGTTTAACACGTGTTAATAAGCGCCATGTCAGTCACCGGTGACTGACGCGGTCCGAACGGAAACTTCACTGTCAGTCGCCGGTGACTAACAGTATACTTTTCGTGCAGCCCCTGTTAGTATTATTACTAACGATACCAAATTAAAAAAAAAAACTATATTCTATTAATAAATTTTAAACAACTTCAAGATCACATCACGAATGCACCTAAATATTGCTTACCAAAAAAAAAACTTTAATAAGTTTTATTGAAACACGGTAAACATAAAAATGGTTGTCCTTTGCAAGTTTCACAAAACGTGACATCTTGTTTAGTCAGCTTTCTGGCAATTTCTCTTCCAAACAGTGCCACATTGTCTCCGTAGCATTGTTTGCAATATCTGCCCACTTTAGACATTTTTCCAGTTTTCTTTTGCAATTTGTGACGAGGTTTTTCAAATATTCCCGCAGTAGAGCTACATGGAATTTCTCCACCCCGGCAAACGCGATAAATAATAAACATTCGCTCGGTAAATATATGGTAACATAACAATTCAGCCTCGTCGCAACCTAAACAGATCTCCGACCGTTAACGTTTCGGTGAAATCTGATATAGCGGGCTAAACGGTAAGCGAGACGAAATAGGCTCGACGCTTAACACGTTGACTGCCACGCGCGTTTACAGTAAAATCTCCTGCAAGCCACGCGTACCGCTGTACGAAGCGTATTCTGCTGGGTATTCTCACTGATATTTGAAGAATGCGATTGCAACAAAGAAGAATGTAAATATTAGAAGATTTAGAGAATTATTAGCTGCAAAATTATTAGGGTTGACTGAAAATACAATAAATCCTGGACATCGTCAGAGTCAGTACAATATCGCCGTTTGGAAAAATGATTCCGGAGAAAGCATTAGACGCGCGTGCAAACAATGTTATGCAGATAAAAATTGACAAAAAACAACAACTTATTGTCCAAGTTGTCCCGACCAGCCTCAGCTTTGTATAAAATGTTTTAAAGTTTTACATTCTATAATAGTTTTCTTAATAAACCATTTTCGTATTACTTTTATAACAATAGTTTATATTAACCCTTTGCACTCGAAGACTTTTTCAAGTTTCAAAGGACTATTGCGAAAACTTAAAGTGTTCTTTTGGAAAGAAAAAAAGAAAATTATAAATGTTTACGATTTTTATTTGGTTTACGATTTATTTATTTGGTTAATTTACTTTTATTTTAAGATAAAAGAAGCGTTTGAATTGATGAAAATATAGAATCTAATTAAAAACATAATCTCTGAAGAAAATTATGCATGTCGCCATAGCGGCGCCAGCCGAGTGCAAAGGGTTAATGAATATTCTATTATAAATTTAAGTTTATATTAATAAATATAGTTTATATTAATTAATATTCAATAGTTTTGTTACTTCCTCAGCGAAATATCTTTTTAAACACGTACGAATATCCTTCGCAAGAAGTCAAATAAGCGTCACCCCAATACGGGTGACGCGGCAGTCAACGTGTTAACGTGTTAATCCGACCGTTTTGATCGTCGAACGCACACGTGCGTCCATAGTCCACACCGATAGCTTTCGCCGGACGCATACCGTAAAGACTCGATAACTGTTCAGAATTTGGGACCGGCGAGAAACATTTAGCGGACAGGAGACTCGCTTCTGCGAACCGTTTGTATCTTGCCTACGTCGACGAACGTAGAAAAAGACAGTTTGATGAAGAAGAAAGAGGGACTAAAAGTCGAGGTGGTCGTAAAGATTAAATGCTTACGTATTGGTGAGACAATACTAGTGTATCGAACAAACTTTTTTATTTTTAAATCCTTTTTAATAAAAATTTCACTAACATATCGGTGAAATCTTGCCGATTAAAATGAGACCAAACACGATATTGTTACGACAATTGGTTATAATGATTAGGCTTGTAAATGTTCCTCTTTCCTTGCTGTTTCTTTCTATGCATTCACGGAAAGTAAATTATTTCAAGATTATTCAGGTTAATTAAAAATATCATAACAATTTCGTGTTTAGTCTCATTTTAATCAGTAGAAGCTCATCGATATTGTTGGATCCCAAGGATAGGCAATGCTCGAGAGGGTCACTCAACCAGCCATCTGGTTGACACCTTGGAGTGGCCTTTCCTGCGTAGTCCTTGGGACCTTTAATTTATGGCACAAGTGAAAATTTTTCCTACTCCTGACTTGGGATTGGGGGTGTGCCCCAATTGGCACAACTCAGAGAGGTGGCAATGCTCCACCAATGGAGCTGAAGACCCCGGAGAACATAGTGAACTCCACCCACACAGGGTCAGATATAAGAAGCTAGCAAAATTGCCAAAAACAGACTATTACTATTTTTTCATTAGATCAATAACATTTACTGTACTCTTACCTTGCCGTATCGTAACTCTTTCTCGTACTGAACTCAAATAAATCATTTTGTTAAGTTTGATTAGTGAGTTGATTGAATTCTTTCGCGTTTTAAACAAAAATAGACTCCATTGTTATTAAGTTAACATTGGAGGTGCAGCGCCAGTAAGTTCGCGAGATTACGGTTGCACACGTACGGGAGGTTTCATTAACAACCCTTTGTTAAGGACAGCGAACGACTTAATTTATGATACGGACGAACTCTAGCTATTTTTGAGAACGGTCATTTGCACATCTGGCATGTTATTAGTTTACGACCTAGAAACTGGCGAATATTTTGGTGTTTGTCGATTTCTGCTCAATAGCAAAGTGCCGTACCCTAAAGCCTCACCAAGAACTGACTCACGTGCACTTCAGCTGCGACCTTCTGACACCGTCACATCTGCACCTACCTGACTTGGGACTGACATACGAACTCTGAGGGCGTGACATTGACCACCTCTCTTGACACCAGAATTTTGGACTGATTGGACATAGCATGCCTCCCACCCTCTTGGCGATGACACGCCTAACAAGGGTGTCTAATATTTAAGGAAAGTGACTGTTACGATTATATTAGAACTATACAAGAGCTATACAAGAACTATACAAGAGCTATACAAGAACTATACAAGAACTGCATTAGAACTATACAAGAACTGAATGAGAATTGAACTGTGAACTAAACTAGAACTGTGTGTGAACTGTATTAGCATTGAACTAGAACTGTATTATCATTAGAACTCAGAACAACATTAGAACTGTATTTGGATCAGAACTATTGTGAACTATTACACTGTGAACTTGTATTACCACTGAATTAAATATAGTATTTATATTATTGTTATAAATCGTGTTGGCATCTTTGATGCTATATAATCGACTCCACGAACACTGTGGGAGTCAACACCCTTTGTACGCTCGAAACAGATATGTTAATGAAATTGTCATGAAAAAGAAATGAAAAATAAAAAAGTTTCATCGCTGCATCAGCGTTATCTCACCGATACGAATACGATAGAGATTTTTAAAGGGAAGCCTCGCGGTGTCATATTTCTTCCATGCTTGCTTCAAGGGGCAATCCTCTAGTAGTGGGGATAACCCGCGAACACTTAGCGTGTAGATTCTTTCGAACATTTAGCGAGTCTTTACTGTATATGCATCCATAGTCGACACGGGTAGCTTTCGCCGGACGCGCATACGCGTCCACAGCAGTCGAAGCGTTAACTCTTTCGCTACGGGCGGGTTATCCGCCGCGGTACTTCTGCTGAACGGAGCGCCGCGACATCACTGCACGCTACGCGACGCCGATCGTCAGCGAGAGTACCGCGGCGGAGAACCCAAGCTGCTTGAATGTTTTCGGACGAAAAAATTTTTCTCCAAAGGGTATTTATAAATAAAGAGTATTCCAGGATATTTATAACGTCTTAGTATGTGCTCTTTAATTTATATAGTATGAGAGGAAGTAACATGTTGCGACGCGCAATTCGCGACAAGGGGGCATTCGTGGGCCTTCATGCGACCCTCAACGGTTTCGGAATTTCCCAGTACCCCATACCGCGACGTATTGGAAATTCGGAAATCGTTGAAGACAGCAGGCCATTTGCGAAGCCATCAATCACCATAGAGTTAGTCGCGAAAGAATAGTTTTTTCGTAGCCCATCGCTACATCTGGGCGCCAGAGACGCACCGTTAGATCTTTCAAAGCCGTAACTTCAAAACATGTTGCTCAAGATTGAAGCGCTTCGCAAGTTTATTGCCTGCCGCGTCTAGGGTCTGAGACACTCGGATGTTCGCGAACATGGCACTCGTAGGTAGCTTCACTACCTGCGAGTATCCGACAGCCAAGGGGTGGTCACCTCCTTCCACGCATATTTTCTTCCAATTAACACTACGACCACCTCCTTCGCTTTTTCCGCAAAATGACGTTGGCCAATCCGCGTGTCTCAACCCCCGAAAACTCGCCCTTCCCGAAGCGTCGTCAGAGACGACGTCTCAATCGGGAAGGCAGAACTCAATCATCATCCGACCAAAGATCACAAGAACACAGTCAATTACAACAACTCATCAGATTACAACTCGAGAACACATTCAATCGAAGAACACGATCACCATCGAACAAACCGGAGACTTCGATATTATGACGAAGTCCTCACGAAATTTTTCTCAACGAGGCCCAAGACAGTTAAGTCAGTTTAGGGTCAGAGCGTTGACGGCACGCTCAACATAACATTATGCAATATAATATAATATAATATAATATAATATAATAAAACAATATAACATATTATAACACAATTGTTGAGCGTGCCGTCGACGCTCTGGCCCTAAACTGAATTAACGGTCTCGGGCCTCATTGAGACGAATGTAGGAGAACCTCGTCCCGAGTGTCGAAGTCTCCTGTTTGTTGGATGTTGTGGTTAATCCTGATTTTCGTGTTCTTCTGATTGAGTGTGTTCTTCCGTCTGCTGAGTTCTCGTGATGTTTGATGTGATGTCGTCGAATGTTCGATGTGATCTTGGTTGACTGTGATGTGTTCTCGAGATATTTGATGATGTCGTCGAATGTTCGATGTGATCTTGGTTGACTGTGATGTGTTCTCGAGATGTTTGATGATTGTTGACTGTGTGATGAATGTTGACTGTTCGACTGTGTTCTACTGTGTTCTACTGTGTTCTTCTCTTCCTTCCCGATTGAGACGTCGTTTCTCGCGATGCTTCAGGAAGGGAGAGTTTTCGGGGGTTCAGACACGCGGATTGGCTAACGTCAATTTTCGATGAAGCGAAGGAGGTGGTCGTAGTGCTAATTGGTAGAAAAAATACGTAGAAGGAGGTGACCACCCCTTGGCTGTCGAACACTCGCAGGTAGTGAAGCTACCTACGAGTGCCATGTGCGCGAATATCCCGGTGTTTCAGACCCTAGACGCGGCAGGTAGTAAACTTGCGAAGCGCTTCAATCTTGAACGCACATGTTTGGAAGTTACGGGCTTGAATGATCTAACGGTACGTCTCTGGCACCCAGATGTAGCGATGGGCTACGAAAAACTATTCTTTCGCGATTGACTCTATGGTGATTGATGGCTTCGCAAATTGCCTGCTGTCTTGGACGATTTCCGAATTTCCAATACGCAGCGGTATGATGATTACCGGGAAATTCTGAAACCGTTGAGGGTCGCATGAAGGCCCACGAATGTCCCCTTGCCGCGTGTTGCGCGTCGCAACAACAATTCTACAAAAAATACAAATAATATTGCGGAGAGCCACTATAGTGGCCCGTAGTACCTCGGTGGCATCTTGGAAAAAGCCACTATAGTGGCCCGTAGTACCTCGGTGGCATCTTGTGAAAAGCCACTATAGTGGCCCATAGTAGCGAAAGGGTTAATTGTCCGTAGCTGTAATACGAGACCGAACTTGACAATAATACGAGAAAAACGTTCCAAAAGCCGGCCATACGAACGGACCCGTTGACAAAATAAACACGAGCAACTGGCACGAGCCCCGGGGATGTCTTTGCGACTGGCAGAGCACGACCTTCGAGCGTGACCTTGGTGCTCACCTGTCAAGCACCTTGCTGCTCTAACGCGGCTTACGGTAACGCGCTCCATTTCCCTACGGCCGAGTACGTACGGGTCTCGAGCAAAAGAGAGCGGTGGTGACCTTCGCGTTCACCTTTCCGCGAGCGGTAGCCGGTGCCGCGGTGCGTTCGTTTCTCGATCCGCGCTCGATGTACCGTTTCGAGCCACGTTTTATTCGCCTAATTGCCCAGAGTTCACGTACGGCCGCGTGCCACGCTAATGACTCACTGCCGAACCGAAAGAAACCGGACACCCATACGCATGCGCTGATCGCACACGCGCGAAAGACAAACGCTGCGGACGTACGCGTGCGCACACGCGCACAGGCGTACGAGATAGGGAGATCGACCGGTTAGAAAGTGGTCAGCTTGCCGATTCGATGCCTTATTGGCAGATTTTAGCGAGATCGAAAATCTCTGTCACGCATGGGGAGTCAGGCTTAATTGCAGGTTAGACCGGTGCGGCGTAGACGGGACCCGACTGATTTGTCCGCCGTTTTTATTCGACGCGGAATAGAGGAGTATCGAGCGAAAGAGAAAGTGCGGAACTATCTGGCGAGCTGGAGCAAAAATCTGATAACCTATAAAATCCGGCGCGCTTTCGCCCGTGCATCGAACATACCGGGAAGAAATAAACTGGGGATTAATGGTGAAGCTGCAGGGTGTTCGAAGAAAGAGAGAGAGATTAAGTAGTTTCTGTAAAGTATGAATAAGCAATGAAAGGATCTGAAAGTGATTTTTTTTTTTTTTGTTATTGTTTTAGGAAATAAATATTCTTGCTGTTCGTTGGATATTGGATCTGGCGAATGATTAATGTACGTGTAATTAGAAATAGCTTTGCCGCATTTAGAAGAATTCTTTTACATTTTTTACGGTGTTGTTATAATTTTGAAACATTTTCTTAGAAATAAAAGAGAGGAATCCAATTAAAAGGAATCGGAACGAATTGATACGGTGATGCAGGAAGTCATTATATAAAAATACGTGTATGAAAATATGTTTAGGATAAAAACCAGGGGTTTCCAACTTGGGACACGCTGCCCACAGGCGGGAAATTTAATTATTAAGGGAGGCAATTGGAGAATGAGTTATTAATGGTAAATTATATGTATTTCTTATGGTTCTAGGGATCTCAGATACAGTGTATAAATATATAAAGTTGTATTTTGAATTTATTTCATTCAGGCGGCCCACAGGCGGGTAATTTGATTTTTAAGGGAGGCAATTCGGAATTGAGTTATCAACGGTAAATTATATGTACTTCTTATGGTTATAGGGATTCCAGATACAGTGTATAAATATATAAAATTGTATTTTGAATTTATTTCGTACCTTTCTATTACTATATAGTAATTAAAATAATCCATGTATTAGGGTAAGTCTGGGATCGTTTGATCACTTTTCGGAAAAAAGCCATTGCATTGTTGGTTTTTTTACGTTTTTGTTGTTTTGGGAAAATTAGAGTAACGCATAAGTAATTTAGAATATATTATATATTAATCGTACTTCGTGACATATTAAAATATTTTTTAATACTATATTATTATATTATTTCTTTCTTTAATTAAAAAAGACTAACATTACAAATGAACGATCTTACTTCCATGTTCGAGTTAGAGTGTCTACCCATTACAAGCGTAACCGACCTTGCAAAATACCAAAAAACATAACTTACACAAAATGTAATACAAGAAGAAGAAGAAGTTGATATGTAGCTTTTTTTTAATTTTCCACATAAACCACAAATGCATGTTACACGTCTGACCCAATTTTCTTGCTGAGGTTTCGAGATAATGCTTTTTAGTTTTACTTTTTAGCACGCGGACAACTTTAAATGTAATTTATAATACATATACGGTTTCGCGACAATTGTCAGTACGAGAATAATAATAAGCTGATTTATTTGCTTAACTTGAATGAAAAACAAAGACCTCTACTGTTTTTATCTTGAAATATTAACCCCTTCGCTACGAAAGACGTATATATACGGCCTCAGAAATGAAGTAATCATTTGTTAAAATTGTGCATCGAGATTTTCTGTAGCACTGAATTATTTTTACTTTCATTTACACGCGTTATACCATAATTCATTATACAATATACCTACATTTTAATATCCAAATTTGTGTTATGTTAACACATTGCGTACGGGTCACGAGATATCTCGTTTTCATGCTTTCTTTCGAATCAATCGGCAACTTAAGCAACCAGCGGCAAATATTTTTGTTACGTTACTATGGTAACGAAGCCTCTCCCATTCTTAAAGCAACTGATTAGTGAAATAACTGAATTTCAACATTCCGAGCGTAATGATCAGTCATTATAGCCAGTACATCGGTAGATCTGTGCCGATCGTCGTACGTACCGTATCTTGTAAAGTGTTTTATTATTGTACATTTTGGAATTTCAAACTTGGTGTTTTAATTTTTAAGGCAACAGTTTTTTAAGAATCATCTATATTTTCAACCTGTTACTGATGAATTATAACAAAAATTGATTTTACGAAATATCACACTCTAAAGCATTATCCAAGTTTGTGAAATAAATGATAGTTAAAATGTAAAAAATCTTATACAATAAACAAACGTATAAACTATATATATATAGTAATATTTAAGAATAATTTATGCGAATATAATACCAAATTCAAATTAGAAATGTACGTATCCGCTTTCTATTGCTTGCCAAGCATGCTTCTGAAGCGTTCAAAAATGTGCGGGCTTTGAGCACGTGTTGAACGCGCAGAGCGCCCTACGCAATGTGTTAATAAAAACTGTATTGATCTGTACACCAATAACACTTTTGGTCTTTAGAGCACCGTAGTGAAAGGGTTAGTACTGACCGGTCTCTTCCGATCAACTATTTTGCACTTACCCTACAGAAAGAATTAACCCTCTATAGTCCGAATTTTGTTTGTTTATCAGAGAAAGGAGCTACGATTGATTGCAGTATTTTACTTTGATCGCGAAATTTTTAAAGCAACAATTGCTATAGATGGACTGTGGTATCATTACACTAATATAGTAACAAAATTTAATAGTACAGTGATAACTGAATGAAATTAATTTTTTAAAATATAGATACATCAGTTTGTAACTTTTAAGTCACACGGTCCTATAGAGTCCTATACTTTTAAGTCGGTCCTTGCGGACCGACGCTGAAATTTCCGTTCAGGCGTCGTTGGTTTCTGAGAACTCACAATATTAATTTTAAAAAATAATACCTTATAATTCGTTAATGGATTCTATTAAATCACATTAAACAAAGATACCACTTTCCTTCGCAGGCCTCTACAATTTTCTTCTTAAATTCTTAACAATTTTGCGACCAAATGTTTTTCAATTAGTATCGTACCACACAGTCTAACGGAAAGTCGACCAAAATTAACTCTGAAGTGACACGGCACCATAGAGGATTAAATTAAAAATGCTAATATTAGGTTGGAAACTATGAAACGGGTGTTTTTTGTTTAGTCTGTGTTCAGCTACGTTCAATTTTTTTACTTTATTTATTGCACGCAAATGTTTTAACACAGCTGTACGACTAGTTCCTAGTTTAGATCCAAGTGTTCGACTAGTTGTGCGTGGATCGGATTCCACGGTCGTCCTTAATTCCTGGTTATCAATACGGGCCGGTGGTCTTCCTCGAGGCTCATTCACGATACTCGAATTGCCAGAACGAAATTTTTCGTACCAATATCGAGCATTTTTTTCATCGGTGGATCCATCTTCGAATGCGTGATTAACACATTGAGGACCGGTCACGAGATATCTCGTGTTTCATTTCTTTCAATTCATAAAAGTAACAATTAATTATAAATGGTAAGTTACGTTTAAAAACGACCACTTTATCTGAAAATTGAAATAAAGATCTATATTTACTGTAGATATAAATGTTTTGTAAAAGCAGGCAAGTAGAAATTTTATTCGAGCGTAACTTCGGCCAGTAATAAGATTTTTAAAAAAGTTTCTCGTCTTCAATGTGTTAATATTTCTCGAAGCTTGAGCTGCGGTATGATTTAATTTAAACTCGTACAACAAGAGTAGATGTAAATCGCGTTTTGTTTCCATCTGGTTTAGGATAAAAATAAAATGAAAATGGGATACAAAGACGAAAAAATTTTAGAAAATGAGCAAGAAGAATACCTTTAAGCTTTATAAATAAAAATATGGAGCGCACGTTACAACGTATCTCTCTCAGTCGCAGCTGAACACAGACTAAACAAAAAACACCTGTTTCATAGTTTCCAACTTAATAAAAATTTGTCACGATACCTTCCGAAGCTCTTCAACTACCAACATCTCTTTCTCTTTCCTCCATCTCTTACTCAATATAATCTCGATCAATAAAAAAAACTTGGATCTCAGAAGCGTTACCAAATCATTAATTATAATGTTCGAACCCGACACTAGAAGCAGGAATAGTTATATAAGAAGCAACAAGTTTTATTCCAGGGATATCGCTTCTTTTCGCCGCGTATCGTTCTTATTTCAAGCACGGTGTCTACATTAATCGCTCGTATCCTGCATTCAAGATACAACAAGAAGGGAAAAGGAACGGAGTCTTGCGGTGGATTTATTTATCCGCCGGCTCTTTTTACTTTCGTTTCTTCGTGCGTGCAAACGCCTCAATTCGCAGGTATCGAACCAGCGAATGCAGGATGTTTATAAAGTCATTTCTCACCTAAGTGACTACCAGCGAGCTTTTTTCTTTTCGCGCAGCAAATAACGAACTGGCGAANATACAATATACCTACATTTTAATATCCAAATTTGTGTTATGTTAACAACACATTGCGTACGGGTCACGTGATATCTCGTTTTCATGCTTTCTTTCGAATCAATCGGCAACTTAAGCAACCAGCGGCAAATATTTTTGTTACGTTACTATGGTAACGAAGCCTCTCCCATTCTTAAAGCAACTGATTAGTGAAATAACTGAATTTCAACATTCCGAGCGTAATGATCAGTCATTATAGCCAGTACATCGGTAGATCTGTGCCGATCGTCGTACGTACCGTATCTTGTAAAGTGTTTTATTATTGTACATTTTGGAATTTCAAACTTGGTGTTTTAATTTTTAAGGCAACAGTTTTTTAAGAATCATCTATATTTTCAACCTGTTACTGATGAATTATAACAAAAATTGATTTTACGAAATATCACACTCTAAAGCATTATCCAAGTTTGTGAAATAAATGATAGTTAAAATGTAAAAAATCTTATACAATAAACAAACGTATAAACTATATATATATAGTAATATTTAAGAATAATTTATGCGAATATAATACCAAATTCAAATTAGAAATGTACGTATCCGCTTTCTATTGCTTGCCAAGCATGCTTCTGAAGCGTTCAAAAATGTGCGGGCTTTGAGCACGTGTTGAACGCGCAGAGCGCCCTACGCAATGTGTTAATAAAAACTGTATTGATCTGTACACCAATAACACTTTTGGTCTTTAGAGCACCGTAGTGAAAGGGTTAGTACTGACCGGTCTCTTCCGATCAACTATTTTGCACTTACCCTACAGAAAGAATTAACCCTCTATAGTCCGAATTTTGTTTGTTTATCAGAGAAAGGAGCTACGATTGATTGCAGTATTTTACTTTGATCGCGAAATTTTTAAAGCAACAATTGCTATAGATGGACTGTGGTATCATTACACTAATATAGTAACAAAATTTAATAGTACAGTGATAACTGAATGAAATTAATTTTTTAAAATATAGATACATCAGTTTGTAACTTTTAAGTCACACGGTCCTATAGAGTCCTATACTTTTAAGTCGGTCCTTGCGGACCGACGCTGAAATTTCCGTTCAGGCGTCGTTGGTTTCTGAGAACTCACAATATTAATTTTAAAAAATAATACCTTATAATTCGTTAATGGATTCTATTAAATCACATTAAACAAAGATACCACTTTCCTTCGCAGGCCTCTACAATTTTCTTCTTAAATTCTTAACAATTTTGCGACCAAATGTTTTTCAATTAGTATCGTACCACACAGTCTAACGGAAAGTCGACCAAAAT
>SMSQ01000521.1:55536-67726 GCA_019453375.1 Ctenoplectra terminalis
CCGCATTTTCTCCATTCATTTATCCCTTCATTCTCTCTTCTTCTATTCTCAATCTCTTTCACTCTGCTCAGGCATTCTCAGAAACTCTTCGGTCACACGATATTCCCTGTCACTCGGTCCAAATACTCTTTTCTCGCACGTCTATCGCTCGGCCCAAACACTCGTCTCTCGCACCTCTATCGCTCGGCCCAAACACTCGTCTCTCGCACTTCGATCACACTGTCCCAAACACTCTTTATTCACACCTCTATCACTCCAGACTAAACATTCTTACCTCAGTCTTACCATTCCCACAATATTGCATAATGTTATGTTGAGCGTGCCGTCGACGCTCTGACCCTAAACTGACTTAACTGTCTTGGGCCTCGTTGAGAAGAATTTCGTGAGGACTTCGTCGTAATATCGAAGTCTCCGGTTTGTTCGATGGTGATCGTGTTCTTCGATTGAATGTGTTCTCGAGTTGTAATCTGATGAGTTGTTGTAATTGACTGTGTTCTTGTGATCTTTGGTCGGATGATGATTGAGTTCTGCCTTCCCGATTGAGACGTCGTCTCTGACGACGCTTCGGGAAGGGCGAGTTTTCGGGGGTTGAGACACGCGGATTGGCCAACGTCATTTTGCGGAAAAAGCGAAGGAGGTGGTCGTAGTGTTAATTGGAAGAAAATATGCGTGGAAGGAGGTGACCACCCCTTGGCTGTCGGATACTCGCAGGTAGTGAAGCTACCTACGAGTGCCATGTTCGCGAACATCCGAGTGTCTCAGACCCTAGACGCGGCAGGCAATAAACTTGCGAAGCGCTTCAATCTTGAGCAACATGTTTTGAAGTTACGGCTTTGAAAGATCTAACGGTGCGTCTCTGGCGCCCAGATGTAGCGATGGGCTACGAAAAAACTATTCTTTCGCGACTAACTCTATGGTGATTGATGGCTTCGCAAATGGCCTGCTGTCTTCAACGATTTCCGAATTTCCAATACGTCGCGGTATGGGGTACTGGGAAATTCCGAAACCGTTGAGGGTCGCATGAAGGCCCACGAATGCCCCCTTGTCGCGAATTGCGCGTCGCAACATGTTACTTCCTCTCATACTATATAAATTAAAGAGCACATACTAAGACGTTATAAATATCCTGGAATACTCTTTATTTATAAATACCCTTTGGAGAAAAATTTTTTCGTCCGAAAACATTCAAGCAGCTTGGGTTCTCCGCCGCGGTACTCTCGCTGACGATCGGCGTCGCGTAGCGTGCAGTGATGTCGCGGCGCTCCGTTCAGCAGAAGTACCGCGGCGGATAACCCGCCCGTAGCGAAAGAGTTAACGCTTCGACTGCTGTGGACGCGTATGCGCGTCCGGCGAAAGCTACCCGTGTCGACTATGGATGCATATACAGTAAAGACTCGCTAAATGTTCGAAAGAATCTACACGCTAAGTGTTCGCGGGTTATCCCCACTACTAGAGGATTGCCCCTTGAAGCAAGCATGGAAGAAATATGACACCGCGAGGCTTCCCTTTAAAAATCTCTATCGTATTCGTATCGGTGAGATAACGCTGATGCAGCGATGAAACTTTTTTATTTTTCATTTCTTTTTCATGACAATTTCATTAACATATCTGTTTCGAGCGTACAAAGGGTGTTGACTCCCACAGTGTTCGTGGAGTCGATTATATAGCATCAAAGATGCCAACACGATTTATAACAATAATATAAATACTATATTTAATTCAGTGGTAATACAAGTTCACAGTGTAATAGTTCACAATAGTTCTGATCCAAATACAGTTCTAATGTTGTTCTGAGTTCTAATGATAATACAGTTCTAGTTCAATGCTAATACAGTTCACACACAGTTCTAGTTTAGTTCACAGTTCAATTCTCATTCAGTTCTTGTATAGTTCTAATGCAGTTCTTGTATAGTTCTTGTATAGCTCTTGTATAGTTCTTGTATAGCTCTTGTATAGTTCTAATATAATCGTAACAGTCACTTTCCTTAAATATTAGACACCCTTGTTAGGCGTGTCATCGCCAAGAGGGTGGGAGGCATGCTATGTCCAATCAGTCCAAAATTCTGGTGTCAAGAGAGGTGGTCAATGTCACGCCCTCAGAGTTCGTATGTCAGTCCCAAGTCAGGTAGGTGCAGATGTGACGGTGTCAGAAGGTCGCAGCTGAAGTGCACGTGAGTCAGTTCTTGGTGAGGCTTTAGGGTACGGCACTTTGCTATTGAGCAGAAATCGACAAACACCAAAATATTCGCCAGTTTCTAGGTCGTAAACTAATAACATGCCAGATGTGCAAATGACCGTTCTCAAAAATAGCTAGAGTTCGTCCGTATCATAAATTAAGTCGTTCGCTGTCCTTAACAAAGGGTTGTTAATGAAACCTCCCGTACGTGTGCAACCGTAATCTCGCGAACTTACTGGCGCTGCACCTCCAATGTTAACTTAATAACAATGGAGTCTATTTTTGTTTAAAACGCGAAAGAATTCAATCAACTCACTAATCAAACTTAACAAAATGATTTATTTGAGTTCAGTACGAGAAAGAGTTACGATACGGCAAGGTAAGAGTACAGTAAATGTTATTGATCTAATGAAAAAATAGTAATAGTCTGTTTTTGGCAATTTTGCTAGCTTCTTATATCTGACCCTGTGTGGGTGGAGTTCACTATGTTCTCCGGGGTCTTCAGCTCCATTGGTGGAGCATTGCCACCTCTCTGAGTTGTGCCAATTGGGGCACACCCCCAATCCCAAGTCAGTAGTAGGAAAAATTTTCACTTGTGCCATAAATTAAAAGTCCCAAGGACTACGCAGGAAAGGCCACTCCAAGGTGTCAACCAGATGGCTGGTTGAGTGACCCTCTCGAGCATTGCCTATCCTTGGGATCCAACAATATCGATGAGCTTTTTCCTGATTAAAATGAGACCAAACACGAAATTGTTATGATATTTTTAATTAACCTGAATAATCTTGAAATAATTTACTTTCCGTGAATGCATAGAAATAAACAGCAAGGAAAGAGGAACATTTACAAGCCTAATCATTATAACCAATTGTCGTAACAATATCGTGTTTGGTCTCATTTTAATCGGCAAGATTTCACCGATATGTTAGTGAAATTTTTATTAAAAAGGATTTAAAAATAAAAAAGTTTGTTCGATGCACTAGTATTGTCTCACCAATGCGTAAGCATTTAATCTTTACGACCACCTCGACTTTTAGTCCCTCTTTCTTCTTCATCAAACTGTCTTTTTCTACGTTCGTCGACGTAGGCAAGATACAAACGGTTCGCAGAAGCGAGTCTCCTGTCCGCTAAATGTTTCTCGCCGGTCCCAAATTCTGAACAGTTATCGAGTCTTTACGGTATGCGTCCGGCGAAAGCTATCGGTGTGGACTATGGACGCACGTGTGCGTTCGACGATCAAAACGGTCGGATTAACACGTTAACACGTTGACTGCCGCGTCACCCGTATTGGGGTGACGCTTATTTGACTTCTTGCGAAGGATATTCGTACGTGTTTAAAAAGATATTTCGCTGAGGAAGTAACAAAACTATTGAATATTAATTAATATAAACTATATTTATTAATATAAACTTAAATTTATAATAGAATATTCATTAACCCTTTGCACTCGGCTGGCGCCGCTATGGCGACATGCATAATTTTCTTCAGAGATTATGTTTTTAATTAGATTCTATATTTTCATCAATTCAAACGCTTCTTTTATCTTAAAATAAAAGTAAATTAACCAAATAAATAGGAAATCGTAAACATTTATAATTTTCTTTTCTTCTTTCCAAAAGAATACTTTAAGTTTTCGCAATAGTCCTGTAGGATCATGCGGACCATCAAATGACACAACACCCCCTGGTATTTTGAAAAGTGAATATATTTAATAATGAAGAAATAAGAGACAAAACAGAGATATTATAAAGACGCCTTCGAAACGCACTTCTCCACGTCTCGACGAGAACTAACGATTATTCGTGCTTCTCGAAAGTCGTCAGCACGACTACAATGTATCGTCTTTTTGACGCTATGACGTCGTTCGGGCCGCCTGGACCCGTCGCCAGACAACAAACGCGGCCGCCGAACCTACAGTCCTTTGAAACTTGAAAAAGTCTTCGAGTGCAAAGGGTTAATATAAACTATTGTTATAAAAGTAATACGAAAATGGTTTATTAAGAAAACTATTGTAGAATGTAAAACTTTAAAACATTTTATACAAAGCTGAGGCTGGTCGGGACAACTTGGACAATAAGTTGTTGTTTTTTGTCAATTTTTATCTGCATAACATTGTTTGCACGCGCGTCTAATGCTTTCTCCGGAATCATTTTTCCAAACGGCGATATTGTACTGACTCTGACGATGTCCAGGATTTATTGTATTTTCAGTCAACCCTAATAATTTTGCAGCTAATAATTCTCTAAATCTTCTAATATTTACATTCTTCTTTGTTGCAATCGCATTCTTCAAATATCAGTGAGAATACCCAGCAGAATACGCTTCGTACAGCGGTACGCGTGGCTTGCAGGAGATTTTACTGTAAACGCGCGTGGCAGTCAACGTGTTAAGCGTCGAGCCTATTTCGTCTCGCTTACCGTTTAGCCCGCTATATCAGATTTCACCGAAACGTTAACGGTCGGAGATCTGTTTAGGTTGCGACGAGGCTGAATTGTTATGTTACCATATATTTACCGAGCGAATGTTTATTATTTATCGCGTTTGCCGGGATGGAGAAATTCCATGTAGCTCTACTGCGGGAATATTTGAAAAACCTCGTCACAAATTGCAAAAGAAAACTGGAAAAATGTCTAAAGTGGGCAGATATTGCAAACAATGCTACGGAGACAATGTGGCACTGTTTGGAAGAGAAATTGCCAGAAAGCTGACTAAACAAGATGTCACGTTTTGTGAAACTTGCAAAGGACAACCATTTTTATGTTTACCGTGTTTCAATAAAACTTATTAAAGTTTTTTTTTTGGTAAGCAATATTTAGGTACATTCGTGATGTGATCTTGAGGTTGTTTAAAATTTATTAATAGAATATAGTTTTTTTTTTTAATTTGGTATCGTTAGTAATAATACTAACAGGGGCTGCACGAAAAGTATACTGCCAGTCACCGGCGACTGACAGTGAAGTTTCCGTTCGGACCGCGTCAGTCACCGGTGACTGACATGGCGCTTATTAACACGTGTTAAACGGGTAATTCACGGTTTGCAAGAAGAAACTTCATCGTGCATGGAAAATATAAGAAAAGGAGTGGTACAAGGTATGAATGTCTATTTGTCTTAAAATACGTAGTTTTTGCTGTATGTTTGGATAAAGTATTTTTGTGATTTGAAAATGAACGTGAATTGCTTGATACATCAATTTAAAGATTTCCATACTTTTTTGCTATTCTTTTAACGTTAACTATTCCAATTCACTATGATTTTTAAATTACGGCGTTTGTAAAATTTCAGTGTATTTTAAAAAATAATATATATTCAAGAATAGCTCTCTTATGTTATTTAATATCGCACAGCTGAAAAATTGCGATACAGTAGACTCTCCTATAACGCTCCTATAACAAAGATATTGTAACTACTGTTTTCGTATAACACGATTCCTCGTCCAACGCGTTGTATAACAAAACGAAAGAATTCCCTGCAATTAAAAATTAAATTTAAATCATAATCTTGTTGACCGGGTAACTACGGAATTTATTTTTAAAAATTTCTCAAGGTGTGCGTAATTAAAATCAAAAGATGACGAATATACGCGTCGAACGCGATACAAATGGTCTTATAATAAATTGTCATGAAAAACTCAAAGTAAAACGATAAAGATTATATTTTTATTGGATAAAAAATTAAATTTCGGTTCCTGGAGACCGACGGTGAATTTTTCGTTTGGACAGTGTCGGCCGCGGGACCGACGGTATCAAAGTTAAAAAATAAATGTAGTAATTTTAATGGAATTTATTGAAACGCTCCAAACAAAAATATGGTTTGGTTTTGCGTGTATTACAAAACGTGACGATTTTTTTGGTAAAATTTCTTGCTGTCCTGCATCCGAATAGCGTTAAATTTTTGTCTTAACATCCCGAACAATATCTAGAGAATGTCTTGGGTGTGTGTGAGGAGAGAGAGAGACCCCTCATAAAAGTTAGGTGTTCAATCGACCATCGTCCCTCGGGTTCAACACTAGATTTACGGGGATTAATTGGACCATTTTTACGGGTATGTTAAACTGCACTTTTTTTGTAATAACATTAGTTCATTATATTTGAGATTAATAGATTTTTATTCACACAGATTTAGTTAGTACGTTTCTTGCATTTAAATTCTATTTTGAGCGTACACTTTCCGCACACATAATTAGTGCACTTCAGCATGAAATTAGAAATCTGTCAAATTGACGGGTTCCGTAAATCTAGTGTTAACTGTAAACCGTTTTTGGGGCTCGCTGCTGGCAATATGCAGCATGGTGGAAAGCGGGAAAAGTCCGAGGGGGGGAAAAGAACAACCGTGGGCCTACGAGCCACATTTTTTGGGAAAAAAATTAGTCTTAAGCTGAACGCGGGGTGAAAAAGTTGTATCAGTCTTGCCTTCCCTTTCAAAATTATAAGTTTCGTTTTTGTTGATCGTTCTACTATATTTTTATCCCATACTTCTAATATAACATTGAGCCTTAAGTTTTCGGCCATACCAATACGATGGAACCTCGTTTCCAATTGGTTCAACCTTTAGCCGGAAAATAATATAAAAGAGCCGAGGAAACATAGTTTCAGTCAGAATTAGAATTAGAGAATTAAAAATAGAGTTTAACCCTCTATAGCCCGAATTTTGTCTGATTGTTGTAGAAAAAATTACGATTGATTACAGTTTTTCGCTTTGATTTGAAAATGTTTTAACTAATAATTACCGTAGATGGATCGTGGTGTCGCTACGATAATACAGTAATCAAATTTAATAGTGCAGCGATAACTAAACGAAATTAATTTTTTAAAATATAGAAACATCAGTTGTTTGTAACTTTTAAGTCACATGGTCCCATAGAGGGTTAATGGAGAATAATAAAATTGAAATTCGAATAAAAAGCAAAACCTTTCCTATTCGGATTTACCTCGACTTCGTTGGGGTATTTGTGAACAGCTCTTGGGGCAAAATAGAACGATTTGGGCTAATTACGAATTGCACCTTTTGAGGTCTTGTAAACTATAGTCTTTGGAATACAGTATCTTATAAAATATATTTATAGTCATTAAATTCACACTTCGAAATTATGTACTTGATACATTGACCACCTGATTTTTGTAAATCTTATTCTAAAGAAACGGTAATGATGTTGATCGTGAAATGGTGGTATAGTTTGATGCATTGGTGATAAAAGAGGTAATTGTGATTCTTGATTTTATAGTTTTCGGTTTTTTTTGTTAACCCATTACGGATGGACAACGAAATTTTGTCCGCTTATTGGAGAAAAAATTACGATTGATTACAGTTTTTCACTTTGATTTAAAAATGTTTTAACTAACAATTACCATAGATGGATCGTGGTGTCGCTACGGTAATACAGTAATCAAATTTAATAGTGCAGTGATAACTAAAGAAAATTAATTTTTTAAAATATAGAAACATCAATGTGTAACTTCTAAGTCACACGGTTCCATAGAGGGTTAAGTCAACCACTGTAAAAAGTATTTCAAATATACACTACTATTCCTACGCAATTAATTTAAATTCGTACGGTGAAACCGTTTCGAGTTTGGAATTTAGTCGTCATTCCGGTGCATTAGTCGGTGGTGAAATAAAAGCCGCTAACGATGACAAATTTCTTCTCGTTTGCTCCCTGCTTCTTTTGCTCAAGTATTCTACAGGCAGATCGCCTACACAAGAACGCATCTAAACGGTTTGAGACAGTGAATCACGCGGGCAATTCGCGGCAAATTAGCGATAAAGAGGCGACTGTTCGCCAGAAAAGGATCGAGAACGAAAAGAAACTGAGCACAAGTACCGGTCAGCTCACGTTCCTACGTTGTGGATGATTTTTACATTGCCTTCTTCCGCAGTTCTTTTTCTTCTTTTCGATAAGTGTTTTCATCGTCATAGTAATTTTTTTTTTTTCTTTCTTTATTAGCACTTCGACGTCCGACCATTTTGTGCTAGAATTCTTCCGCTGACACTTTTTCCATATTATTCATAATATATTTATATCGCAGTATACTTATTCAGAGGAAAGCATTGAACTTGATGACGTAACTTTAATTTTCCTTGTAACAGATTCAGTGTAGAAAGATGAAAAGTAACTGATTGCAATTATGTATTGCGATACAAAGGTAATGAAATATTAATCTGTTTGTATAAGCGGAATATTGCTTGCCTGTTGGAATAAAATTACAATTGATTGCAATTTCTTGCTTTGATTTGAATATTTTTGAACCAATAATTGCTATAAATGGATTATTCAGTATTAGTATACTGTAATAGTGATGGAATTTAATATTACAGTAATATAATTTAATATAATTTAATATTTATTGTTAGTTTTTTTAGATTTAGAAGTTAAATACTCGTGTGCATACGTTCTTAAATTTTGTTTTTTTAATTATCTATTAATGGAGTTTAATATCACAGTGATATTTAATTTTTAATATTCAATAATATTATAATATTATTATTAATATTATATAAAATATAATATAATATTAATGTTAATATTATTATTATAATATTATTTAATTATTGATATTAATACTATAATATCACTTAACATTAATATTTAATAATCAATTTTACATTAATATTAATAATTAAATATTACTGTAATATTAAATTCCACTAATACGTAAATTTATCCGAAATTATATTACATAAAATTTTCAGCATACGTATAATTGACATAAAACAGCAAAACATATTTTTAAAATCTTTATTACAGACTCAGATAAATTATGTTATGGAAAGTAACCTTTACTATTTTCTTCGCGATTCTTACCAGTGGCAATTTTTTCAAAATTTTGTTACACGCCATCTTGTAAACTAATCCTTCAAACTTAAAAAAGAAACTCATACGTTTGGTCTAATTTAAAAAAAATTATTCAGCTCCAAAGAGTGTACGATTTTCAGTACGACCCATTGTATACATACGTAACAGCGGACGTCAAAGTGTTAACTGCTCGAGATTCGATAAAATTTTTTACATCCGTTTTGCAAGTTATTCTGAGACGAAAAAATATTTGCCGAAGAATTTAACGAATGATTTAATATCGTGTATTGTTTCGATAGTATTTTTAAAAAATTCTGTAAAAATATATAAAGATTGTTTCGAAGATAAACGAATTCGGTTGAAAACACGAGTTAATTATTAGTTAACACTAAAACTATCAAAGTTATCAGAAAGACTAGTCTTTTTATCACAATATCTTATATAAATTTTATAAATTTACAATGATGCATTTTTAAGAATTTTTTGCGTTCTTTCTGTAACAAATATGAATAAAGATTTATTTCCTTCGCTTCTTAATTTTTTTTAAATAGTTATTATTTTTAATTCTTTGGTACAAATAGGTATTTTTTAATCATTGGTAGTTCTAGTGTTAAGAAACTTTTTATTTTTTTAGAATCTTTATTATGGCTATAATTTTTATGTAACATTATGTTACATACTCTTATAATTTCTTTTAAATAAAATTACGTGTTTCTAAAATTTAAAGAAACTGTTTGGATTTTTTGTGAAATATCATTGCTTCGAATTATTTTGTTTGTAATTTGTGTTTATTTTTATATTAATTTCAAAGAAACTGAAGCTTATAAATATTAATAATAAACTTATTTATTGTGCTTTGTTCTAAGTTTGTTCGAAATAAATTTAGTCTGTAAAATAATACTTTCCATCTGATTTTCGAAGAATTTTCACGAAGATTTACGATAACTTCAGAGAAAGTGCGTTAAGAATAACTGTTGTCCAGTTTTACGAATCACGTTTCAGCGTTTGAGTCGACAAGAATGGCATATTTTATGGTCGGGATAATGTTTTGACTGTATCGATTTCTGTCAAGAAATTTTTTTCTTTGTCTTGTACCTTGAGTAGTGGATGAATGTAAACGTTACTTTTACTGTATTTTAAACTACATTTTTTAACACAAGTTCCACAGTATTATGAAATATTTTTCCATAAAACTAGAAACTTAGAAATTCTTAGCACTTCTTATGCTAAGAATTAATTTAGTATTTACTAGAATTTATAACATTTTTTGAAGATTTGTAATATAATCAGTAATAGTAATACAATATAATAATATAATAAAAATATATACATACAGTGCCGTGAATAATTATAAACTCAATCACGTTTCTTGGTCATTTATAACAGTAAAACAAAAATTAACAAATCTCTTTATATATTTTCATACTATAACGTAACATAAACTGACGAAACGAAAAACAAAAAATCTCCTGTTTAGAAATCTGACAAAAAATTAAATTTTCTGTGAAATTTATATTTTCAGTTGCGGGAAGGTAAAAAAAAAAAAAAAAAATCAATATTAATTTTTACCTTTACATTTAAAATTCAATTGATTTTCCTTCATTTTTTATTACCTGTATCAACCTGTGAGTAATACTGTCTGCTAACATATTTAAAGTCTCATTTGGAATGTATATTCGGATAACAAACTTTAAATAACGTTTTGAATTTTAACGAAACACGCAAGTATGCAGCGTAATAAAAATATTGTATTTGTCCTGAATTCGAAAAATCTTTCCTCGGTCTTGTTTATAGTTAAATTTTGGCAACTTTGTTTCCTAAAAAAGAATTCAAAAGGACGAACATCGTGTCTTTGAATTTTAAAAATAACTATGCATATCTTTAAAAAATATATTGTTTGCCCCAAGTATTCCAAGTGAATAAGATACAGTTGCGTTACATTAAAAAATATAAAATATAAAAGCAATGAAAATCAACAACAAAAATTTTTTTTTCTGTTATTTCCGAAATTTGGACATAAATTAGAATGGTATACAAAGTCTCGGTATGCTAATGTTTATCTATGCTACTTTAGAGACGATTAAAGTTTAGTCGTTCTAGGATTAACCATTTGAGCTGAAAAGACCTGCCACGGCACGTCGAGATGTTTATATATCAAAGTCGCGAACGACGTGTTGTACACGTCGTTGTAGGTAGTTGTCGCGAAAATAAAAATAACGTACGTGGCATGTCGACTGTGATCGTTTGACGAAGTACAGTTAAATACACCTTTAATAGACAAAATTAAAGTATTGTTTTGGTACGCGTAACTATGAATTAGCTGCCAGAGCAAGTGGTTAACCCTTTGCCTTAGAATTATGAGTCGCACTCGTGGCGCAGATTATGCTTTAAATACAATAAAAATATACTATACTTCTAATAAAGTTTAATCTTAACAGTTTACCAACCGGGAGCCTATTAATCGGCTTTTTAAAGCCAACGTTTATCTACCGCTCGCTGCTTAATACTAACATTATGTTATTAAATTTAATTATCCTACAATACAACTACAATTTAAAATACAAATTTAATTATCCTACGATATAAAAATTTTTTATTAAATTGAATTATCCTACGATATAAAAAAATGTTATTAAATTGAATTATCCTACGATATAAAAAAATGTTATTAAATTGAATTATCCTACAATATAAAAAAATGTTATTAAATTTAATTATCCTACAATATAAAAGAATTTTATTAAATTTAATTATCTTACAATATAAAAAAATGTTATTAAATTTAATTATTCTACGATAAGAGAAAGGATATACTAAGCACTCTGACGAATTTCGATTTAAAAACAGAGTTGCAAGAATAAGCGCTTATATTTCCGCACGATAATCTTCTCGCGCGGCCCTTCAAAGATTTTACATTTTGATTTTTAAAAATTCCTACAGTGTCCCGCAGCCTCATCGTACGCTAGGCCTGTTAACTTAATTTTTGAAAATGACGCGAACATCATAGACAGGTATCCATAAATTGCGTATCCGCATTTCTTGGTATTTCTCATTGAAGAATCATCTTTTATCACATATATCTTTCGCCGTTTTTTAAAATAGTATTTCTATTAATCAGTGTTTTGTTTCTGTAATTCTTCATACTAGCTTTATTTTGTTAATAAACGGATAATTTGAGTTCATCGTTCAGTATTTGTATTATCATAAGTTTCTTACGTGCGG
>SMSQ01000542.1:0-47642 GCA_019453375.1 Ctenoplectra terminalis
TCATCTTGATATTAACACTAGAACTACCGACGATTAAAGTAGATTTATTTATACCAAAGAAATCACAATGATAAGTAGTTGAAAAGAAATATATATCGCAAGGGAATTAAACCTTGCTTCATATTCCTTAAAAAAATCACTGAAAACTTCTGAAAGTACACCTTTTTTGATTCATAGAATTTATATGAAAAATTACAAACAAGTTATTTTGACCACTTCGGTAGTTCTAGTGTTAATAAACAAAAATTTTCAATTCATAATTTCTAATTATTCTGTGATTGAATTTTGATTCAATTCCGATTACATGATTTTTATTTGTCTAATATATTTTCTTTACACCTCTAATATTTTTTTTTTTATAACTAATCACGTGAATGAGTTTGTTACAGATTTGTCCAATTACAGAAATTTTCAGTTAAATTTTTTTTCAAATATACAAACCAGTGTGAGCATATATCTATAACTCAAAAGTGGAATAACATAAGTCATAGGAAATATTTGGAGGAAAAAAGATTCACATTGTCAAATAATGTTTGAGCAAGTTCAATCAAGGATATTTATATTTTATAGAATTTTATTGAATAATTTTTAATTTAAGATTGTTTCAGAAAACATGGCAATACCGATGGAAAAAAGGAGGGAAAAATTCACCAACAAATACCACCCTTTAAAATTTCATTTATGTAAGAGGGATAAGAAGATAAAATTCATATTTTTAAGATTTACCTATATATAAGCAATTTTTAAGCTATAGTGAATATATACTATTAGGTAGGACTTTTTTTTAATTAATTAAGAAAAATATATAGTGAGGCAGGTCGCTTTAAGTTAGATCCAAATTAGGTAGGCTAATTGTTAAGTTTGTAGGGCAGAGTTAAACCCTATAATTTTGAATTTGAGTACGTTTTAAAAACCATCTAATTTCTTTTTTTATTTCTTCAGATTTTTATTACGTAGGTAGGATAATTAAATCATAATTTTGAGTTTGTTTCAAGAAATATTTAAGGTCCAATGAAAGAAGATTCGTCGCAGAGCTTCCATCTTTTTTTTATATCCCTTTAGATTTTTATATAGGTAGGACTTGTTAAGCAATATTTAAATTGTGGTTAATACACGATTAGGAAAGTCATTTTTAAATTAAGATACACATATACAGGGTGTTCGGTAACTGGCGGTACAAGCGAAAAGGGGGTGATTCTATGTGATCTATGTGTTAATCTTTACACGACCACCTCGACTCTTAGTCCTTCTTTCTTCTTCGTCAAACTGTCTTTTTCTATATTCGTCGACGTCGGCGAGATACAAACGGTTTGCAGAAGCGAGTCTCCTGTCCGCTAAATGTTCCTTTCCGATCTCAAATTCTGAACACTTATCGAATCTTTACTGTACTATTAACCCTTTTCGGACGCATGTCTACTCTCAGTCACCAGAGCCTTTTTACCGTTCCAGTCGTATGTCTGTTCTCAGCCATCACAATAAGAAACCGTACTAATCATATACCGTATTGATCCATGCATCAATTTACAATTTATCTCCACTTATATAAATACCTAATGGACCTATTCACCAACTCGTGCGACCTATTCATAATTAAATCTCATTTATTCTTCATAATCTTGTATGTTATGTATCACTGCTCTTTCTCCGCAAATTAATTCCAACCAGTACGACACCCGTGTCCAAATTGAATACGTCCGAAAAGGGTTTTAACGAGGTAATCTTATTCTATGCTGAATCGGTAACATTGAGAGTGACGCTAAAATAGTAAGGGGGCACGTGCGCCACCGAGACCCTGGACAAAAGAAGCATTAGATGTTAGGTCTATTCTGTACCTCGTCTGTGATAAAATGTTACGAATTTAAATTCAAATGTATTAGCCACATCACGGAGAACAGTTGAAACATTACGAAAATGTAAATTCTTTTATCAATATACGGTATAAAAAGAATGGATATCGTTATCTTCTATCGGTAACTTACCGACTGCTTGTAACAAATCATTTCACAAACCTAATATATGAATGAATTACCTACGATCGGTAAATGATCGCTAGATAAAAAAAATAAATAGAAGTTACAAATTTACATAAAATTGAAAGTACAGATTAAAATATGCATATTGCGAATATTTCATGGAATTATGACTAAAGCTGTGAAAGTATACCAGGAATGCTGGATATATCGTGAATATACTTGAAACAACGTCGCTAATACTTGCTGCAAAATTTTTATAGTATAATCAATCATTAAATTGTCAAACGTCAAATCGTAAAAATGTTTATCTGCATGCTTGTGGAATGTACGATAAGCATAAGCACGGAAAATGTGTCATAGTGGTTTCAAACCGAATTTTTTAACAATTTATAAAACCTATAAATGACAAACAATTTTTGTTTGTGAAAAAAAATGTGAAAATAAATTATGATATTGTATCACTCAGATTAGATTGTAAACTGTAAAAAGAAACAGTAACGATAAGAAATTAACGATATAGGAAATAATATAACAATTATAAAAAGAAATAACATTATAAAATATTACAAAAAAAAAAAGTAACGATAGGAAATTAGTTATATAGAAATTAATATGATTCAAGTTTAAATAACACATCACAATATATCAAATTATTATACATCAACGTCTATTTAATTTAATAAATTACTATCACACTTTACTTTCGTTTACATATTTAAAATAATGACAACACAAACACATTAATAATAATAATACAAAATTACTATCCTGATCTATGTTCATATATCATTGAAACATTGTTCCTTCCACAAATATTACTAAAAAAAAAAATTACAATTATAAAAGATACACGTACGAATACTATCTGTTGTTACGTTATACAACATTGGAATGTAGCCGTTATACAACATAGCGAATGTATTTTAAATTAAGGTATTAGATAAAAAAAATGTTGAAGGCACTATTTCTCTTCTTTTCTTTTTTCTTTATATATATATATATACAGGAGCGTATAATTTTATAAAATAAAGAATAGTATTAGGAAGGCACTATTTCTCTTCTTTTCTATTATTCCTATATATATATATAGGAACGTATAATTTTATAAAATAAATAATAGTAAAAGGAACAAGTCTCGAATGAAAAGGACGACGCGTGCATTGTGCCGACGAGTTTTTGGTTCTCGTTGCTTCTATTTTTCTGGTAACCTAGTCTCATATATCATAAGGAGATAGAAGGTAGAGAAAGGCGCGCAGGAAGAAGTCGAACCAGGTCCCCGTGCTCTACCATCTGTTTTCATCTAAAAGCATAGGAAGGAGAAATCAAGCTGGCAGTAAAAGTAAGATCTATTTTCATTTGCAGCAGATTGCCGACAGACACGCGTTCAAAACGAGACGTAAACCGCGTTATCTATGCATACTACGTGGTATTTACTACGTTCTGGAATTTCTTGCATGACTTCGCACCGTGGAATTAAAGTATCTCTCTTAGGAGTTGTACGTACAAGGTGTCCCAAGCAAAGTAAAAGACTCTTGAAGGGATGATTCCTGAGATCATTTCAAGCAACATTTTTGTCCGCGAAAATATCCAATTCGGCTTTGTTAACGAGTTATTAATTAACGAGAAACACTGATCAATCACAGAGCGAGAATAGCAGGCGGCCGTCAGCGAGAGTGTTGTCTCCGAGCCGCGCTCGTGCGACTAACTCGGAATTAATTGAAAAATTAAGTTAACCCTTTTAACCATGTTTTCAACATGATTATGCTCAATTTACAAAGATATCACGCCATGATGATTTACAAAATGAAAAATTTATGTTTCGTTTACGGGAGGAAAAAGGGTATTTGTAAAATGAATAAAAAGAAATACTTTCACGAGCAATAGTCATTTTTTCCGTTCAAAATAAAACTTCTTTTCTTCAGCGATAAAGAATCGTACGGAGTGAAAAGGATTAAGCTTACACAATCGGTAAAAGATTCGCCTGCAGCTTGAACATTTGGTTCACTGTCATCGTACCAATCTTGACTCTTGACGAACGAAATGGTTTACGGCGTAGCGAACAACTGGATCACAGATATACGACACCATCGAACCTTTAACCCTTTAACTGCGGATGTGATTTATAAACTACATGCTAAAATTATAGCCGGAAGCGGGTGTGGTATATAAACATGTTAATTTTCGCTAATATTAAACTAGCGGCTGTGGCTTATATGCCACTGAGATAGAAATAAAATAAACACAATAAGAAAATCTTTTAAATTAGAATATCGTAATATAAAATTATATTCAATAATATAAAATTAATATGGTTTATAAACTACATACTAAAATTATAGCCAGAGGCGAATGTGGTATATAAGATGTTAATTTTCGATAATAATAAACTAGCGGCTGTGAGAAAATCTTTTAAATTTGAATATCGTAATATAAAATTTAATTCAATAATATAAAATTAATGTGGTTTCTAAACTACATACTAAAATTATAGCCAGAGGCGAGTGTGGTATATAAGATGTTAATTTTCGATAATATTAAACTAGCGGCTGTGAGAAAATCTTTTAAATTAAAATATCGTAATATAAAATTTAATTCAATAATATAAAATTAATATCGTTTATAAACTACATACTAAAATTATAGTCAGAGGCCGGCGTGGTATATAAACATGTTAATTTTTGCTAATATCAAATAGTGACTGTGGCTTATTATATGCCACTAAGATAAAAATAAATATAATAAAAAAATCTTTTAAATTAGAATATCATAATATAAAATTTTATTCGGTAATATAAAATTAATGTGGCTTATAAACCACACCTTCAATTGAAGGGTTAAGGGATTACGGCAAGATCAACGTACCTAATAGTCGTCAAGAGTCAAAATCGGTATAACGACACAGTGACTTACATTTTCAAGTAGAAGATCAATTTTTTGCTGATCGGGTAAATTTAATTTAATTTTTCGATTCATTCCGAGTTGTTCTTTAAGGTCACGCGCGGCACGGAGACAACGCTCTCAATGGCGGTAGTCCGCCTTTCTCGCTCTGTGATTGGTCACTGTTTTTCGTTAATAACTCGTTAACAAAGCTAAATTTGACACTTTGGGTGAAGAAAAAGTTGCTTGAAATCGTCTCAGGAATAACTCTTTGAAAGAACTCACAGATCTTTTGGGACACCCTGTATATACGTATCTCGACATTCTGCTTCGTTTCGAATACATGCTATCGTTTAAATTTTTCCTTTTATCGAGATAGTGATACCGGATTAACAATCAATTCAATTCCAAGTATATAAGAAAATACTTATACATTGGAACGCGACACAATTATGTAATATAACTAATGTAAATTAAACTATTGCAACTTAGTTAATCGTAATTGTTACGAAATATTTTTACGCAGGCACAGATAATCAAATTCCAATGGATTTATAGTTTTAATAAATTAAAGTAGGAGAATATTAACCCTGCTACGACCCTTGGGTCATTTTTGACTCAATCGACTTTTCCTTTCGTTAAAAAATTTCATAGGTTTGAGAAATATATAAAAGAACTTATCGTTAATATGCGAAGTTCCTCGTTTCAATTTTATCTTGACACATTTTTATCAAAATTAGGAATTTTTACAGTGAAATGAGAGCGCGCTTGAGTCACAGGGTTAATGCCGAAACATGACAATACAAAAATTTTAAAAATTAATTTACCGCCTTGTAAGGAGACAAAAATAACGAAATAATAAATTGTCGAAGTTTCAAAATATCAGAAAATTAATCAATACCGTACTTCTTAAACTCTAAGATATCAAAGAATTGAAAAGACATTAAGAAGCACAATATATAATAAATCTGAAAATACACAGCAAAATGTTAAAAATTGGAAATAACAAAAATACTTAAACCCATCGTAACGCGCTAACAGAATAACCAGTTTCCAATATGAAGACATCAAGAATTAACACGTTACACCAACGTAACACCGCTTACCAAATTATTAACAACCTGTTCCATTAACAATGACACCGAATGAAACGTCGTACACCTTCAAAAGAAGGCAACGTGAGGGACCATCGATCATTTCAGGGGAGAAATTAGTGAATTAAAAACAGGCATACATCTCCCGGATAATTATCTCGAGGGAGGAAGAGAAAGGGGAATAGAAGCTATTCGAAGATAAACGAGCGGTACTCGGCTGGAACACGAGTTTGGGTACGAACTCGAGCCAGAGCAGGAGCGCAAGGTTTCTATAAATGCGTGCGTGCGTGCGTTCATGATTTCCAGTCGGTGGGAGGTCAGTCTTTCGGTGTGAACGATACACGTTGCGTATACGCGGTATTCCCTTCACCCCTGTTCCCTTTCTTTCATTCCTCTTCCTTTTTCTATCTTCTTATTGTCCCCAAAACTCGTGCAGTGTGCTCGATCCGCGTTACGTTCACCGATAGTTTGCATATTCCCGCGTGTTCGCCGCGTTACTTAAGAAGGACATTGTATTTACGTTTTTAAAATGAAGAAACTCGCGTGAAATTAACGTCGAGTGATACCGAGTTAGAAATATTAGTAAAACGTAGAATATCTGGGAAATATTGTGTCGAAGACATTGTATTTACGTTTTTAAAATGAAGAGACACGCGTAGAATTAACATCAAGTGATACCGAGTTAGAAATATTAGTAAAACGTAGAATATCTTGTAAACGTTGTGTCAGAGGCATTGTATTTACGTTTATAAAATGAAGAAACATGTGTAGAATTAGCGTCAAGTAATACCGAGTTAGAAATATTAGTAAGACATAGAATATCTTGGAAATATTGTGTCGGAGACATTGTATTTACGTTTATAAAATGAAGAAACACGCGTGAAATTAACGTCGAGTGATACCGAGTTAGAAATATTAGTAAAACGTAGAATATCTTGGAAGAAGAGCTACCCGATCGTTGACGTCGTTTTAAGAAAGGATCTCTCGAATATCTTTCAGAGATATCCGATGAAGAAGAACGTCTCGCACGAACGAAGTGTTACGAGATTCACTCCTCGCTCTATGGACTGTAGAGTGCTAGAGAGCGTGTATTAAAGCAGAGGAAACTTTCTCGACGAAATCCTCCGTGGAATAATAACGTCACAGCAATTATGGAATAGCAACGGCGAATCGTTTTCACGTTCCAAGGATGATAGATTAAAGCGTGACACGCTCGTCAATTTGATTAGACGCTTGTGAAGAGGCGTTGAACGAGTTTAACCGTTCGACTGCACCGGCGATATAATTGTATCGTAAATGGTGAAATTATCGAGGTATAAATTGGTAATGTTAACAGATTGAGGACCGATCACGAGATATCTCGTATTTCGTTTATTTCGATTCACAAAAATGAAAAGTAATTGTAAATGGGAAGTTACGTTCGACGCGTTAAACGAGACGCCGATTTTGGTCGACTTTCCGTTAGGCTGTATGATGCGATGCTGATTGAAAAATATTTTGGTTGGAAGATAGTTAAGAATTTAAGAAGAGAATTGTAGAGGCTTCCGCAGGAAAGCCGTATCTTTGTTTTGTGCGATTTAATAGAACCCGTTAATGAATTATACGATATTATTTTTTTAAATCGATACTGTTGACTCTCAGAAACAAACGACGCCTAAAGGAAAATTTCAACATCGGTCCACAGGCTTAGAAATTAACCGCTTGGTCTGAAAATTGAAATTAAGATCCCGTGTTTACTGTAGATTCTCATAAACAAACGACGCCTAAACAAAAATTTCAGCGTCGGTCCACAGGGTTAGAAATTGACCACTTGGTCTGAAAATTGGAATTAAGATCCCGTGTTTACTGTAGATTTTCAGAAACAAACGACGCCTAAACGAAAATTTCAGTATCGGTCTACAGGCTTAGAAATTGACCGCTTGGTCTGAAAATTGAAATTAAAATCCCGTATTTATTGTAGATTCTCAGAAATATATAATAAAAGACGCCTGAACGAAAATTTCAGCGTCGATCCGCAGGGTTAGAAATTGATCGCTTGGTCTGAAAATTGAAATTAAGATCCCGTATTTACTGTAGATTCTCAAAAATATATAATAAAAGACGCCTGAACGAAAATTTCAGCATCGATCCGCAGGGTTAGAAATTGATCGCTTGGTCTGAAAATTGAAATTAAGATCCCGTATTTACCGTAAATTCTCAGAAACAAACGGCGCCAAAACGAAAATTTTAGCATCGGTCCGCAGGGTTAGAAATTGATCGCTTGGTCTGAAAATTGAAATTAAGATCCCGTATTTACTGTAGATTCTCAAAAATATATAATAAAAGACGCCTGAACGAAAATTTCAGCATCGATCCGCAGGGTTAGAAATTGATCGCTTGGTCTGAAAATTGAAATTAAGATCCCGTATTTACTGTAGATTCTCAAAAATATATAATAAAAGACGCCTGAACGAAAATTTCAGCATCGATCCGCAGGGTTAGAAATTGATCGCTTGGTCTGAAAATTGAAACGAAAATCCTGTATTTACCGTAAGGTATAAATATTTCGTAGAAGCATGCGAGTAAAAATTTGATTCGAGCGTAACTTCATAACAAGATTTTCAAAATAGTTTCTGGTCTTCGATATGTTAAATGGAACAATTAACGCTGGATTAACATTCGAACGTTGAAATCGATGATCCGATGATCACGTGTTGATACGAAACATAGGTAACTCCGTCGAAGGAGAGAAGAGTGCATTCATCACTGACATTTCATTCGGGGGAAACAAGACAGTGCAAATACTAGGCTCGTGAGTCAGTTACCGGCAAGTGCACTTCCACTTCTATAAACAGTCCCAAGGATTCGATCGGTGCATCGTGCTGCGTAATTCGAGCCGCGACTCCATCAAGTAATCCTTTGTTTTACAATTAACGTTGACCTCGCGACGATAGCGTTGAACCAATATCCGACCAACTGTAACGCACCGGTGTGACACTTAATGCATTATGCACGATTCTTGAAACGAAACGAAGAAAACAAGGGAATAAAAGAGAATTTTATCGCGGTATGTGATAAATAATTTATCGTACACGCTGAAAGATTGAAGAGAAGAGAGAAAGTCGGTGATGATACGGATTAATGGCTTGGTATCAATTTTAAATTCCAATAATTTAATTTTAAATTCCAATTTAAATCGAAAAAGAGGAAATGAAAGAGCTATACGAATATTAGTTCAAGCAGAGAAACAAGAAGTGTTTTTACACTATAGTGATATAAAATAAACATTTCGTACAAGTTTTTAGAAGAGGAAACAGAAGAATCTTGCAGCGATCAAATATTATGTACAAACAGTGAGATTTAAATAAAATCTCGTATAAATATACGATAAATCGAAGAGAATTTTGTGGAATTCAAAATGTGGAGCACGTTGAAAGAATTCCTTTTGTTTGGACTATTCCTGGGTATTTTGTACTGCTTTCTCACTTCCACCTTCGATTTTTGGGAAAACCGTGGCGTGCCCTTTCGGAAACCTACGGTGCTGTTCGGGAACTTCGCCCCTCTGTTATTATTCCGAAAATCCCTACCGGAAGGTATTAAGGAAATGTACGAATGGTTCAAAGACGAGAGATACTTCGGAGTGTTTCGTGTTAGATCGCCTGTGCTGATCTTACGGGACCCAGACCTCGTGAAGAACATTTGCGTGAAAAACTTCGCCTGCTTCTCGAATCGTGGTATACCGGTAAATTCACAGGTAAAAGGAAAATATTTGAATAAGTAGATGGATTTGGTTGAGAATGGTTCTGAACCATGACGAGTTTAAAATATGAAAACACTATTTAGTATGTTGGAGAAAGTTATGAAATTTGTATTATTTACGCTAACGCTCATAAGTATCCGGATATTAACTTATTTTTAAATTTGTGCAAATATAAGAAATATTTTTTTTTTTTTTTTTCTTTATTGTGAGTTTATTTTAAAGTGGTTACATTAACGTTAAAATTAACCACTAACCTGTGCATGAATAGCTATTACAATATTGTAATGATTTAATACTAGAACTACCGACGATTAAAATGTATTTTTATCAAAGAAATCAAAATTATAGATATTTGAAAAAAATTTAGAATGCAGGGGAAATAATCGATCTATGTTTCTTACAATAAATCACGAAAAATTCTTAAAAATACACCACTGTTGATTGATAGAATTTCTGTAAAGAATTACAATCTGGTTACTTAGACCCCTTTGGTAGTTTTAGTGTTAAAAAGTAAGATATACATATTTGTTTATAATGAATTTAGTAGATTTGTGTGCTTAAAAAAACTGTAATACCTTATGGATGTATAAGAAACATTGCTTCTTGATACAATGCTTATAATCATTTGTTGTTTAAAATTTGAAAGAAAGTAAATGATATTAGTAAATAATATTACAATTTACCAGAAAATGAATTTGTAAACACGCGAATACACGTCAGCCGACGCGAATGTGTTAAGAACATTATTCGTGTAAACGTAGTCTGACTCACTGGTGCTATAAAAATACAAAATCAAAATAAAGCTTATTCCAAAATTTTAAAATCATAGTTAAAGAATATCGATTACTTCTCGATGCCAAGAATATTAAAATTTTACCTTTTCATAAACTTTAAGTATCTTTTAAAAATTAGAAAAATTTGTTTCGCTGTTTAATAATATTTGATTAAAATAAAAATAAAATAATTAAATTAATTAATTAAAATAAAAATAATATTTCCCTGATAATAATATTCATCGAGAGACAAATTAACCCTCTATAGCGCTATCTGACTTAAAAGTTACGTATTCGTGGAACACTACCGCTTAAAAGTATCCAGGCGCTTGTTTATTTTTCACAGAATGTAATTTATGATTTTGTTATCTAATTGTTATTGTTGCAGCTATGCGTAGCAGAATATTATAATAGGATGAAATTGAATATCGTGAATAAATTACTAAGCTAATGTGCAGTAAAAATGGCATTAAAGTCTGTAAGCGTCAAATCTTATGGAATTGCTTTGTTATTTGAACCGTTCACAAGCCAAATCGATTAATAATCCCTTAGTCACCCAAAAGTTGTGGTATTAATAACGATTACACCGAGGTTATTCTATCTTATTCATTCTACATGTGTTTATACGAAAGCTACATCTGTATTTATGCATTATACAGTGTTTAGTTCAATTTTTATTTTAAAAGGGATTTTGAAAAACAATCTATATTATTTCATCATATTTCTTCACTTTCTGTTTTATGGAGTTAATCGGTTTGGCTTGTGAACGGCTCATATTTGGATTATTTAATTGCTAAGCTATGGATCGAACAATGACGTTCTTCTACCATGGTTAATTCAAGCAGTGTCCTCTTACGAATCGTGTATTTAATCTTGATACACTGTTGGAAAATTTTTATTAACAGATAATTTCAATTTACAATGCATTGGAAAAATTTTATTAATGGATAATTTCAATTTACAATGCGTTGGAAAATTTTAATTAATAGATAATTTCAATTCACAATGCGTTGGAAAATTTTGATTAATAGATAATTTCAATTTACAACGCGTTGGAAAATTTTTATTAGTAGATAATTTCAATTTACAATGAGTTGGAAAATGTTTATTAATAGATAATTTCCATTCATAATGCGTTGGAAAATTTTTATTAATAGATAATTTTAATTTACAATGCGTTGGAAAATTTTTATTAGTGGATAATTTCAATTTACAATGCGTTGGAAAATTTTTATTAGTAGATAATTTCAATTTACAATGCGTCGATTCCTCTAAGAGGTACTAAATATTACTTTCAGAAACTTTTTAAATATTACTTACATGTTTTAGCAATATTTATGTACCAGCGCTAGAAATTGATCAAGTTGACAAATTTATCAGTGTCCGGAAAATTATGAGCGACAGTGTATACTAAGATATTTTAAATTACACACAAAATACCGCGTAATGATATCGACGAATTTTTAACTGGTGGCTTTAACAGAAAATGAATTAATTTTTAGTCATCCATAAATTGCAATGATTAAGATTTCTAAAATATTTTTTTTCTCTTACAAAAGAAATAAACGACCTCAATTTTTTAACACTAGAACTACCGAAGTGGTCAAAATGACTGGTTTGCAATTACCTATTGTATAATTTTTATACACTTACAATGGTGCATTTTCAACAATTTTTTGCTTTTTTCTGTGACCAATATAAATAAATATTCATTTCCCTTGCATTCTATATTTTTTTCAAACACCTGTTTTAAATGCTTTGATAGACACAGATATGCTTCAATTGTCGGTAATTCTAGTGTTAAAAATAAGACCATATATTTTTTAATGCAATAACCAATGCAATAATCAGTTTACGAGATATATTGGCTTAAATATTGCAAAATAGGATTAATTGGTTACTACAAACAAACAAAATATATTAGGTTGTCTCGAAAGTTCCTTTCGTTATCTTCACGTAGTAGTTTCACCTAGCAATGTTTAAATAAACATTCAGCCTTGTTTGTTAAACGATAGATGGAGGGAAAAAATAGAGCAAAATGAATCTGTATAAAATAATAATATACTGTAAAACATAAAATATCATGCATCCGGTACTCGCTAATAAAACGAAAGAAACTTTCGGGACAACTAATACTTAACACTTTGACGGCCGCACATTTTTCGCATCGCCTTTAGATTAGCGGCGGCAATATTTACACAATCGTTCTTAGTATAATTATTAATAAGAAAAGAGTTAACCCTGTATAGGACCGCATGACTTAAAAGTTACAAATTGATGTATCTATTGGGTTGTTCGGAAAGTAATTTCGTTCTTTTCCGATAGAGGATTTAATTGTATTCTTTTTCACCCAACTTCACACTTAAACCGCATAATCATTATATGTTTTGAGAGCTGATGTAGCAAGGTTTGTGTGTGAAAAAGTTCATTTGATTCTAGGCAGTAGTTTTTGGTTGGCGCCCTTTTAACACTAAACCTACCGACGATTAAATTATACCTGCTTGTATCGAAGAAATTACAATAATAGATACTTGGAAAAATACACAATGCTAGAGAAACAAATCTTTGACCGTATGTTTTACGGAAAATCACAAAAAAATAATCGAAAGTGCACCGTTGATAATTTATCAAATTTGGAGAAGAAATTACGAAACGGTCATTTGACCGCTTTCGTAGGTTTAGTGTTAAATATGAAGAGCAATAAGCAGCATTTCCGTCATATTTTACTTTTTTACTATAGAAAAGGTAAAAATGGTGTTCAAGCCAGAAAGAAATTAACCGATGTGTATGGAGAAGATGCGTTGACAGTACGCCCGTGCCAGAACTGGTTTGCAAAATTTCGATCCGGAAATTTTGATATCGAAGATGCACCACGTTCTGGAAGACCGGTTGAAGCTGATAAAGACAAGATAAAGGCATTAGTTGATGCAAACCGGCGAATAACAACACGAAAGATGGCGAAAGGCCAATATATAATTTAATAAAATATTTGTTCATTATACGAAAATTGTCTTTCATTTTCACAAAAAAAAAAAACGAAATTACTTTCCGAACAACCCAATATATTTAAGAAAATTAATTTTGTTCAGTTATCGCTGCACTATTAAATTTGATTACTGTATTACCGTAGCGACACCGCGATCCATCTACAGTAATTATTAGTTTAAACATTTTCAAATCAAAGTGAAAAACTGTAATCGTAATTTTTTCTCCAATAAGCAGACAAAATTCGGGCTATAGAGGGTTAAGATCACTGTTGCACTATTTTTAATGTTTCTTTAAAAATAGCATCGGTATGTATACAAACATCGAAACGACGGCAAGAAACCATTTCCAGCAAATAGCTGTACAAAGTCACGTGACAAAGAACGTGACAGCGGCCGTCAATCTGTTAACGATAATAATAATTACACACTTATATACCGAACAAACCCGTACTAAAATAAATACAGGTCGACAGTAAATACATTCTCCTTTTTCCAGGACACGCTATCCGCCCACCTGTTCAACTTAGAAGGAAAGAAATGGAAGAGCCTCAGATCGAAATTGACCCCAGCCTTCTCGTCCGGCAAATTGAAAAGGATGTTCTATCTGCTGGCAGAGTGCGGCGAGGAATTTCAAAAATTAATCGACGCGTCCTCCAAGACCGATCGGCCGTTGGAGATTCGCGAGCTGGCCACCAAATTTACGATAGACGTCATTGGTAGCTGTGCTTTCGGCATACAAATAAATGCGCTCACCAACGAGGAATCCGAGTTTCGTAGGGCTGCCAAGAAGCTCTCGAAGCCGAGCTACAAGGCCACCCTTTGGAGGATGCTCAGAACAGCGTTGCCGAAATTGTATAAATTTTTAGGAGTTCAGGTGATCGATCCTGAAGTGACCAGGTTTTTCAAGAACGTCGTAGTGCAGATGATCAATGAACGAGAGGAGCATGGGATTAAGCGACACGATTTTATGGATTTGTTGATCGAATTAAAAAATAAAGGCAGCTTGGAAAACGAGTCCGGGAATGGACAAGTTTGCAACGACGAAGATACGGAGACAGCTGACGAGATAGGTATGTTAATTTCCTAGGCATGGAAACGTTTGATAACCGAGGTCGAAAAGAAAAAGAGAAAAAGAACGCGAGAACGCTTGTGAAAGCGTAGAAACAGGATAAACCGTCGGCGTATGGGTGTGTATCGCCGAGTCCCTATCATTTTATATAGATTACTTTTATACGAAGATAAATCGTGCGCTTTACAAGAGAAATGTTGTCGTTCGCTTTAACATGTGGGCTGGGTGTGTGCTTGACTCTGCCGCGCGGTTTCACTGCGACACACATTTTTTCGAGAAACCACGAACGGAGTAAATTGTACTTTATTATTGAAGCGAACTCGATATCGCGAAGATGTGTCTACTGAAGATCGTACGAACAAAGGTTAGCGTAGGCCGAAGCGAATCGGATAATTTTCTGTTCCATGGTGAAAAAATAGTAAAAATTTGGAGAGTTGAATTTTTATTACAAATTTGTAATTAATACCCATTGTGTTCGAACGTTAATAAGAAAAAATTGCTTTAATTCGCTTCGGTCTACCCATGTCAAATGGGTGAGGAAGGTTGTGGAGTCTTTTATTCAAATAAGTAGGATAAAAGAAGAGGAAAGAGATTTGTGACAATATTTTTCGATGTTTTAGAACAGGGATGAGCAACCTTTTTCTATAACGGGCTAGCTGGAAATTTTTAAATGTTATGCGGGTCGTATGTAAGAAACTTATGGTAATATAAACACTAAATGATGAACTCAAATTAACTCTTTATTAATAAAATAAACGTAGTCTGAAAAATTACAGAAATAAAACCCTCATTAATAGAAATATTATTAAAAAAACGGAAAAAGATTATCTATGACGTTGGCATCATTTCTAAAAATCTTCCTTAACAAAATATCTCTTTATTAACAAAATAAACGTAGTACAAAAAAGTACTGAAATAAAACCCTCATTAATAGAAATACTATTAAAAAAACGGCGAAAGATATACGTGGAAAAAGATTATCTATGATGTCGGCATCATTTCCAAAAATCTTTCTTAACAAAATATCTCTTTATTAACAAAATAAACGTAGTACAAAAAAGTACTGAAATAAAACCCTCATTAATAGAAATACTATTAAAAAAACGACAAGAGATATATGTGGAAAAAAATTATGAATAATGTTGGCATCATTTCCAAAAATATCTCTTTGTTAATAAAATAAACCTACTATAAAAAATTACAGAAATAAAACAGTGATTAATAGAAATACTATTAAAAAAACGGCGAAAGATATGCGTGGAAAAAGGTTATCTATGATGTCGGCATCATTTCTAAAAATTAAATTAACACATCTACTGTACAACGAAGCTACGGGACACTGTAGAAATTTTTAAAAGTCAAAATGTAAAATCTTTGAAGGGCCGCACTAGAAATTTTAACGAGCCGCGGTTTGCTCATCCCTGTTTTAGAAAAACAGAAAATGATAAATAAATTTTCTCGCATTTAACCCTTTGCGCTCCTATGTCGAGCTGGACTCGACATTCCATTTTGCTCTATTCCCTTCAGTTTCGTAATATAAAATACATTCTTCTTGATTAAAAATAAATTTCATCGATTTTTATCAATGTATATACGTTACTAAATATAAAAGTATGAATATTAATATAAATTCAATACAGATTTTGGAAGCAGCTTATTAAAAACGAACCAGTTGGGATAAAACATCTACTGTGACTCACAAGGAAACATATCAAACTGTTCGTCTCCGATTTTGATGAAACTTGGTGCATACATTAAACAGGTGAAAATAAAGGATACGTATTTTTTTATAGCTGCCCAATCGTAAGTTTAGGAGGTGAAATCACCTCTTGAAGTTTCAGCAAAAAAATGCTATCTCGAAAACTATCATTATATGAAAATAATAATTCGGATTCACACGGTTTGCGTATTATAAGAAAATTTATAAAACTGTAGGAGGCAAATCTATCATATTATATATTGATAGAGTTAGAAAGAAATTTCGGATCCTTTTGTGTCATTATGTAAATTTTTGTATCTCTTAAAATAATATAGCAATCAATTTTTTTGTCACGAACAAATTACTTTTTTACAAAATTTGTGACCACTGTTTGGTTTACTTTAAGAAACCATGAAACTTTTCCCTAAGAAGTTTTCTTACATCTATGATAGTTTTCGACATAGTATTTTTCTGCTGAAATTTCAAGGGTTGATTTCACCCCCTAAACTTGCGATTGGACAGCTATATAAAAATACGTGCCCCTTATTCTCACCTGCTTAATATACCCATCAAGTTTCATAAAAATCGAAGACGGACATTTCCATATGTTTCCTTGTCAGAGTGCAAAGGGTTAAATTCTACGTTCTCACATATTACTATAATAATATCCGAATACCTAAAGAATTAACATAAATATACAAAACAGCGATGGTAGATGAAAGTTAGAGCACGAATATGTGTAAATTTAATTTCAGTATTACGTCAATTTTCTTGAATACATTATGCTACATAATTTTAAAATAGAACGAACAAAATATGGCACTAGATAAAACTTATCGTTAGAGCATGCGAAGACTGCTTCTGAACATACTATTTAGTCCGACTTGTTTATTGATCCGCATCAATTCCGAGCAACTTAATTATATCAATGAAGGAAGTGTGTTACATAATAATTGATAAGTCGCTTCGGTCGTTATACCAACTGCTCGTTGCACGCTCCGAACAGTTGAAATGTTCACAACCGCAAACGACACCGTTCTGTAACAAATTAATCAAGATAAAATTGTCAGTAAGTGCTTCATTCATATAGGAGCTCCAAGATCCACGTAATGGCAATAAAATCGTGCATCGTATTAATGAAGCTTTTTATTAACTTCGCATGAGGGAAGCATTATCGGTTTTCGCAATGAAAACTCTTATTTAACGTTGGTTATATTCCAATGTTATATATCAACGTTTAATTATATGCAGACTGTTTAATAAAACCAGTTTTGTTGGGAGCAATTAAAAACTGCCGTATTAAGAAATTAAATTAAAAAGACAAACGCGATGCAAGTAAAAAGTTTCCTATTTGCTTTAGACAATATTTCATATTGATGAATAGTTTCAATTTCTTTTTGTATTTCATATTAATTATAATTAAGTGGGTAGGTTAAGATAGTTCGGCAACCGATTATTAATATCTTAATATCCTCCCCTCTATGGGACCGTGGGACTTAAAAGTTACAAACTGATGTATCTATATTTTAAAAAATTAATTTTCTTTAGTCATCGCTGCACTATTAAATTTGATTACTGTGTTACTGTAGCGACACCACGATCCATCTACAGTAATTATTAGTATACAGTACTGTGCAAAAGTCTTAGACCATCTACATTATTGATGTTGTAACTGTAATTAAACATATTTTAGAGAAGCATTTCTTAACATTGTTAAATTCAAATTTTTCCATATTGCCTTTCTTGTGTTGGTCATGCATAATTTTATCTGGTGAAAATATGTTTTAAAAATTCTTTAACAAGCAGAGCCTTGATTAAAATATTATGGAACGCGTATACAAAGTATAAAGGAAACATACGAAGAAAGCCAAAAAGGAAAAAATCAGCTTCCTAAATTGTCGATAACAGAATGGCAGGAAATGCAAAGTGAAAAAAAAGAAAAAAAAAAAAACTGTCGCGTAGCGAAAGTAAAAAGAGAATACACAAAATATTGATTGCTTTAAATTAATCAATATTTCTCAATCTAATTAACACCTCGTGAATGTAATTCTTAAAAAAAAGAAAGAAATAACGTCAAAATAAAAACAATATTAATCCATCTTAAATTCGTTTCTAAGATAGCAAAATATTTTTTTTGACAAGTGGTCTAAAACTTTTGCACAGTACTGTATATATAAAACATTTTCAAATCAAAGTGAAAAACTGTAATCGATCGTAATTGTTTCCCCAACAAGCGGACTAAATTCGGGCTATAGAGGGTTAAGATAAAACAAATGAATCGGCTTATTATTATTCTCACACTGACAATTGTCGCAAAACAGTATACATATTATAAATTACATTCAAAAGTTTTGTGCAAACTAGAAATTAAAACTGAAAAAAAATATTTCGAAACTTCCGCTAACGAGAATTGGCATGGAATAAGGTATGGACGTTGTTTCACGATGATTGCTGTAAACATTAGAACATTTGTGAGTTACGTGAAAAATTTAGGAAAAAGCAACGTATCAATTAATTTTCTCTTGTATTATATTTTGTGTAAACTACATTTTTTGGTATTTGTAATGAGACCGTCCATTTGCCATGATTTGTAGGAGACCGTCCATTTGCAATGTTGGTATTTCTTGATTAAAAAAAGAAATAAATATTATATTGGGTTGTACGGAAAGTTCGTGCCGATTTTTAAGGAAAATTCAAACACATTTAAATTTCCTTATACATTTATTAAATTATATATGTTCCATTTTGTTCTGTAACCTTTCTCAATCTCTCGCGTAACTTGAATATCCCATCCTTCCGAAAGTTCTTAGATTTTTCGGTGAAAAACTTTTCGATATTTAACGCTAGAACTATCGTACCAGTCAAAATGATTGATTCGTAATTTGTTATAGAAATTTTATAAATTTACAGCGGCGCATTTTTAAGGATTTTCTATAATTTTTTAAACAAAATACGCAGAAAGAATTATTACCCCTAATATAAGTGTTTCTTCAAATACTTATCATTTCGGTTTCTTTCCTACAAATAAGTCTATTTTAATCGTCGGTAGTTCTTACAAATTTTTATTCAAAGATACCTGAAGTATCACTCCTTAGAATATATACACGTGTTATTTGTTTTCAATCATTGCGATATATTCGGACCTGTTCTAATGGCACCTACCGAAAATCGGCACCAACTTTCCGGACAACCCAATAATATGGCGCGAAGTATGATTTATATACAGGGTGGCCAACGCACGTCTATAACTTGCAAAGTATGCATTGCACGAAAAAGTTTTGCATACAAAAGTTGTATAGTTTGAAGGGATATATTATGTAGTGTATTTATTTTTTTTTGTAGGTTTAAATGAAATACTATATTTTTTATACCAAAATATGGAAGAATGTCGAATTGTGAGTAAAAAAGTATTAGCCTTCAGTAGCCTTAAACCTAATAACCAACGAGTAATTTCACTTTCTTCGTCAGGTAAACATCTCGCTGTCCTTCGGAAATCTGTGATAAGTTGAATCTCTAACTTGATATTACGCGAAACAAAATTTTCAGGAAATAAAGTGAAGTTACTCGTTAGTTATTAGGTTTAGGACTAATGAAGGCCAATACTTTTTTACTCACAATTCGACATTCTTCTATATTTTGGTATAAAAAATATAGTGTTCCATTTAAAAGAACAAAGTCGACCTTCAAATCTCCGAAACGCTTCCACCTATAAAAAAAATAAATACACTACATAATGTACCCCTTCAAACCATGCAACTTTTGTATGCAAAATTTTTTCGTGCAACGCATACTTTGCAAGTTATATATATATACTGTATATTCAAAATTAGTTATGCGCTGTTTTAGTTTGCTTAAAACAACAAAAATGTAAAAAACCAACAATTCAATCGCTTCTTTCTACAAAGTGATCGAACTATCCCGAACTTACCCTTGATTTATCGATTTTAATTACCTCCAATAAACTTCCTAAGAATATAATTATAATTACAAGTCTTGCAATACTAAGAAAAAAAAGTAAATGTACACAAATTAAAATTTAAATCGAGCAAAAATTTAATAAGATATTGCATCATGTTTACTCCAATTAAAAGTAAGAAAAATATCATATTTTTATCGTACATTTGCAAAAACAAAATATACTTAGATACCACTGCATAACAATTTGTTTCGAAAGTATTCCGATTCAACGAGCGAATGATTAACAAGTGCAACACATGAACCGCTTGTGTTAGCGACGTTCGTATCGAGAGCTTATCGTTTCACCTAATCAATAGACGAGCGAACGATAAAGAAATTTTTTTTGTCGAAAAGCTTTATCACATAAGACGTCGTTATTTATAGAACTGGACGAGAACAGCATTGCGGCTCAAGCGTTTGTGTTTTTCGCCGCTGGCTATGAAACGTCGTCAAACACCATTGCATTCTGCCTTCATGAGCTGGCATTGAATGCTGAAATTCAAGAAAAAGCGAGACGCGACATACAAGACGCCATCGACAGCAGAAATGGCAAATTGACATACGACGCTGTACAGGACATGAAGTACCTCGACACAGTCATTGCAGGTAAAAATACATTTCGTTCAATCCGATCTCGTATAAACTGCATACCTTGAAGAAGTCATGAAATATTATTGGATTTATTACTTCCATAATTATTATTGGCTTATTTCTAAGAGGTTGTTGCGGATGAAATGTCCGAATTATCTATAAAACTTTGAGCAACTATATTTTTATTAATGCTAGAATTACCGGCGATTAAAGTAGACTTATTTATACCAAAGAAATAAAAAACTTCGGTAGTTCGAGCGTTAAAGAAATAAATGCAAAAATTAAACAGTTCTCTGTACATATTATTTACAAAAAGTCATAGAAAATCCCCCAAAATACATTACTATAAATTTATAAAATTTCTACAAGAAAATATGAACCAGTCATTTTGACTACTTCGGTAGTTCGAGCGTTAAAGAAATAAATGCAGAAGTTAAACAGTTCTCTGTATCTATTTTTTACAAAAAGTCATAGAAAATCTTCCAAAATACATTACTATAAATTTATAAAATTTCTATAAGAAAATATGAACCTATCATTTTGACTGGTTCGGTAGTTCTAGTGTTAAATACAATACATTTTTAACTTGTGTGCAATATCTTGTACATTGTAACGAGTATGAGATTCAACCAGACGTCTCGGTTCGTCGCTTTTGATCATTGAGGACGACCACAAGGTGTATTGGAAAAAGTTGATGCGGTTTTTTGTCAGAAATAAATTCAAATTGAATTTCTCGTAGCATTTTACAGAAATAATGTAGAAATAATGAATTTTTTATTTGATTCAATGTTTCGTTGTGTATCCAAAGTTAACACTAGAACTACCGTATCTTTATAAACTTACATTGGCGCATTTTTAGGGATTTTCTATAATTTTTTGCAAAAAATATGCACAAAAAATTATTACCCTTATTATAAGGATTTTTTCAAATACTCATCTTGATTTCTTTGCTACAAATAAATCTATTTTAACCGTCGGTAGTTCTAGTGATAAAACTGGTAAACGAAGTGTTAAAAATTTATGCTTTCGTGCTTTATGAATTCAACTTTGGGAATACAGCAGCGACTGTAGGAAAACGCATTTGTAATGTTTGTTGGGATCATTTACTAAAAAGAAAATATACAAAAATGATTCGAGTCCATTCGAAACTCGTGAAAATTGAAAATAATAAGGAGATTAAAACAGTTTGATTCATCTTTTGCGATCGAAGCTCAAGATTTTTAATGGAATGTATAAGTTTAAAGAAAATTGAATGATTATCAAATAGAATTATATTTTAAGAAATTTCAGATTTCTGATTTCTTAAATTTTATACCATAAATCCGCATCAACTTTGTCCGGTACCTAATTCATTTCTNGAAATACCTATAATAAGGGTACAGTTCTCTGTACATATTTTTTTTATAAAAAGTCATAGAAAATCCCTCAAAATACATTACTATAAATTTATAAAATTTCTATGAGAAATTATGAACCAGTCATTTTGACTGCTTCGGTAGTTCGAGCGTTAAAGAAATAAATGCAAAAATTAAACAGTTCTCTGTACATATTATTTACAAAAAGTCATAGAAAATCCCCCAAAATACATTACTATAAATTTATAAAATTTCTACAAGAAAATATGAACCAGTCATTTTGACTACTTCGGTAGTTCGAGCGTTAAAGAAATAAATGCAGAAGTTAAACAGTTCTCTGTATCTATTTTTTACAAAAAGTCATAGAAAATCTTCCAAAATACATTACTATAAATTTATAAAATTTCTATAAGAAAATATGAACCTATCATTTTGACTGGTTCGGTAGTTCTAGTGTTAAATACAATACATTTTTAACTTGTGTGCAATATCTTGTACATTGTAACGAGTATGAGATTCAACCAGACGTCTCGGTTCGTCGCTTTTGATCATTGAGGACGACCACAAGGTGTATTGGAAAAAGTTGATGCGGTTTTTTGTCAGAAATAAATTCAAATTGAATTTCTCGTAGCATTTTACAGAAATAATGTAGAAATAATGAATTTTTTATTTGATTCAATGTTTCGTTGTGTATCCAAAGTTAACACTAGAACTACCGTATCTTTATAAACTTACATTGGCGCATTTTTAGGGATTTTCTATAATTTTTTGCAAAAAATATGCACAAAAAATTATTACCCTTATTATAAGGATTTTTTCAAATACTCATCTTGATTTCTTTGCTACAAATAAATCTATTTTAACCGTCGGTAGTTCTAGTGATAAAACTGGTAAACGAAGTGTTAAAAATTTATGCTTTCGTGCTTTATGAATTCAACTTTGGGAATACAGCAGCGACTGTAGGAAAACGCATTTGTAATGTTTGTTGGGATCATTTACTAAAAAGAAAATATACAAAAATGATTCGAGTCCATTCGAAACTCGTGAAAATTGAAAATAATAAGGAGATTAAAACAGTTTGATTCATCTTTTGCGATCGAAGCTCAAGATTTTTAATGGAATGTATAAGTTTAAAGAAAATTGAATGATTATCAAATAGAATTATATTTTAAGAAATTTCAGATTTCTGATTTCTTAAATTTTATACCATAAATCCGCATCAACTTTGTCCGGTACCTAATTCATTTCTGAGGTTTATATTTACAGTATGAAATTTTTCTTACCAACGTCGAATTGTTGGTTTACAAACTACATATGTGTTTTTCGAAAGCAGTGTTAATATCGCGAGAAACTTTCACTGCATTATAGTATAGTTTAAATTTATACAGAAAGAGCACACGAATTAGACTTCTATTCATTGTTCGCTTCGTTTCACTCTTTACCATTTCATATTAAAACAATTCACCATTTATACTCATGTTCAATCGAGCTAACTTCGAGTTTTATTAGGTTATCCCATAAGTAATGTCGTTCCGTGACACTACTTTTTATTACGAATTATTAAGCCATACTAATAGGTAGGCATAATAATAAAGGCATATTAATTTTTAATCATCGATATATCGACCATTATTTTTCGCGATCTTTTCCCATCTGTTAAGTAATACGATTCTTTATTTTTCAAAAAGATGTTGTTAAATTTTAATGTTTAATTTTTTCCAACGTCGTCTTTGCTGTGTGTGATGCAGCATTTAAAAAATTAAAAATTAAAATTGGAAACTCATACCACGTTCGCCACAAACAATCACTACTTATTCCATTTATTATAACATTTTTCAATCGACAACGAAAATTCTACAATAATGGACATTTAAAATAAGCATCCGAAATTTTTTGAAGAAGGAATCCAGAAACCACTTGATAGATAAAAAAAAAAAATCGTAGAAAACAATGGTCGATACAGTCGTAACTAAAAATTAATGCAAACATTAGGTTGGTGCATATGAAATGCCGGATTTTCATTACATGTAAATATTTGTATTCCTGTTTCCACCGTATAATTGTTTATGAGATAACCTTTTATGCAGTTCGGTTATCTGTTATCAGAGTCACATTACGTTCAAAACATTTTTTCCTAAATCGTGCATTTTTGCCACTTTTTAAAGATTTATTCCAAGTATAAATTTTGTCGATATTCCTATAATTTTCTTATATGAACACAAACTTGACGATAATGCTACAAAAATCACTCGGAACATAAAAATCGGAGCGTTTAAACAGAATATTGCAAACAAGAGAAAAGTAATTCGCAAAATCCCATTCTAGAAATTTGTTTACAAAATGAGTTACATGGTAGACCCGAAGCGTCACTGGATAACGACGTATTGAAAGCACTCATAGAAAATAATTCGCGTCAAACATGAAAAGAGCTTGCTCTAAAAATGAATATTAATCATTCCATGGTATTACATCACATTTTGTAAATTGGTAAGGTTTATGACATATATATGACATAAGGTATATGACACGAGGTTACTATTATTTAGTAAGAAAATCCGACATTTCATATGCACCAACCTAATATTAATATCTTACAGTGAAAATTAGCGTCAAGCAACGACATTATTTATGGGATGACCTAATATATTCGTTTACAATAAGTGCCATTTAATGTTACTTTTAATTATGTAATGACATAAAATTGGACATTTCATATTCAACAATCTAATATTTATATCCTGATATCAATCATTGTTTTAATTTGATTGAAATTTTTAATTCTTCGATTATTTCTTCTCTCATTACAGGATAAAGTGTATATTTGAAAGATTTCTTAGGTTTAAAAATAAATCAAAGAATTAAAAAAAAAAGTGATTAATCTGTGGATGAAGATGTTAAATTTAATTTCAAAGAATTAAATTTAGTAAAATTTAGTAAAGTTATACCTTTTAGTTGCTGTGTTTTCGAGATTTCCGCGATTCAATCATGTTTTCGTTTTTGTAAAAAAAATATTCTTGAAAAAAAAAAGTAATTGTGAGCTACAACGTGAAATTTAAATTCAAATGTTACGCATATTGGTATCTTTATGTTTGTATGAAACTAAAAAAAGTAGAAATAAAAAATGAGAATGTAATTGGGTGAGAAACGACTTAAAGACGCGACGAACTAACGTAGCAGGGTTAAAATGATAAACACTTTCATAATTACTTGAACGATCTATCATACAATGACGTGAGATTATAAAATGAAGCTAATAAAGTAATTAGTAAAGTATATTATGGATGTCCACATCTTCACGGTCGAGATCAATTACATCGTGCAATTAATTAAGTTCCTATTCCACTCACACTGCGATGTAAAAAAAAGATACGCTGTCTCATTTAAAGAAACACAGTTATCCTTGGAATTTCCTTAATGCTTTCACATAAAAACCAGTTATTTTTACCGCATGACGTCTTCAAATTGTAAAATTGACGCGTTGAACAGAATCAATTTAACTGAACAGATATAGAATAAGTAACCAATTCAAATAGAAAATAACAGATAAAATAAAAGCCATTTTTCTCTAAGGATTTTTATCAATTTTGAAATTTTAAAGGTACAACTATAATACGATTTCACAAAATTATAATTTATTACGATATAAATTGTAACATACTCGTTTCCAGTCAAATATCTTCGGCAAACCGCAAGACGCAAAATCTTCTTTATTTCATGTTAATCTTAAATTACGCAAATATCGAACCACCCTACATCTGCCCTAAGACTTGCGTCATCGCCTTAAATTACCATTTAAGCAAATTAAAAAAAGAAACAAATATTTTAATACGTCGCGAATTTATATACAATATTCTAAATTACCTATGCGTTGCTTTAATTTTTCCAGACCAACAAAAATATAAAAAACTAACAATGACTTCTTTCCAAAAAGGTGATCGAATTATTCCGAACTTGCCTTATTTCTTTTCACAAAAGTAGGAGTTATTGTTTATTCGTTAACCAAATTTTATGAAAAGTTCTATTTTCAATTTAGAATAATTTATAACACATGTACTTTCTATTCAAATAGAAGATTACAGTCCCTGGCCATCGAATCAGGACCACTAGAAATTTCCAGCATTTTTCACGTTTTCCGTAAAATTAAAAAACTCGTTCAAATTGTAACGATATAATTTATTAACTACTAATATAATACACTACAACTCTTACAGAAATCACAAATTTCAAACTGTAGTTTATACAAAAAGTCGCAAAATGATATTTAGAAAATAAAAAATGCTTTCTTTAATGGTCAGCTTGAATAGATAAGGAAGCGTTGCATAGTGAAAAAGAAATAAAGTAATAGTTTAGGAATGTTGAAAGTTAAGTTTACTCAATTATAAAATATAACAAAGTTTTTAATGCTAATATTATACTTTTTAACTCTACCTCGCACACTCTCTCTATATTCTCTTCCAAGCTCACTTTCTGACTCTCTGACTCTCTATTTTCGACTCTCTATCCTCAACTGTCCATTCTCAACTCTCGCAAGTGCATTTTCCTTAACCATATGTTACAACATTCTCTCTCTTTTCTTTCCTTAATCTCTCTCACTCTGCCCAGACATTCTCAGAAAATATTCAGCCACACGATAATCTCGATCACTCCATCCAAACACTTTTCATTCACACATCTATCGCTCGAAACACTTGCTTCGAACTTACCATTCCCACGATAAGAAAATTAATCCTGCTGTTCTCCTCGGATCTAAATACAGTCCCTGGCCATTGAATTAGAACCAAATTTTCAACGTTCTTCACGTTTTCCGTAAAATTAAAAGGCGCATTCAAATTGTAACGATATGATTTATTAACTACAACATAATACACTACTACTGTACATAACGTTATTAACACATGTTAATATTTTGTATTTCCAGCGTCTGCTTCGATGACACCTTGAATCCTTTCCGGCATGCTCCGTATACATTTCTCGATCGTATGCTTCGTATCTTCATTATTTTCCCAAATATCTGTAATTTTTGTCTTCAACACAGATAACGTGGTACTTGGAGAGTTGTAAACTAGTCTTCCGAGTAGGCTCCAGACATTTTCTATGGCATTCAAGTCGGCAGAATTGCCTGGCCATGGGAGCAAAGGGATGTTTTTGGTTTTAAAATCGCTCATCACACAATTTGATTATTATTACGATAGTAACAAATCAGTTGCTATATATACATCGTTGTCAACGTATTTAGTAATAATTTGAACGACCAAAGACAGTTTTCCATATATGACACAACGTCATAGCCATAAAAGTGAAATTTTCGTACGTGGTCCTAATTCCATGACCAAGGACTGTAAATGCCACGATACGAGTATCAGAATAAAGTTACTGATCAAATGCAGCTTTCAAAACTTCTTTTTAGAAACACTCCGGAAGTACCCTCCAGCTTCACTGCTATCCCGAAGATGCGCGCATCAGTATCAAATACCGGGTAGTAAGGTTGAATTACCAGCAGGCATGCGGGTGATCATACCAATTTATGGACTGCATCACGATCCAAATTATTATCCGAACCCCGCAACATTTGATCCCGAAAGATTTACGGAAGAGAACAAGCGAACCAGACATCCGTACACTTATCTTCCGTTTGGCGAGGGACCACGAAATTGCATAGGTAATTTATTTGTCGAGTATATTTTAGTCAATCGTTTTACTTAAGAATACTCTCCAACGTTTAAAACTTCTATTTAAAAGGTATAAAAAAGTGTTTACCATCTTTTATGAAATAACATTATATTTAATGGTAATGCAAAAAAAAAANGATGTTTTTGGTTTTAAAATCGCTCATCACACAATTTGATTATTATTACGATAGTAACAAATCAGTTGCTATATATACATCGTTGTCAACGTATTTAGTAATAATTTGAACGACCAAAGACAGTTTTCCATATATGACACAACGTCATAGCCATAAAAGTGAAATTTTCGTACGTGGTCCTAATTCCATGACCAAGGACTGTAAATGCCACGATACGAGTATCAGAATAAAGTTACTGATCAAATGCAGCTTTCAAAACTTCTTTTTAGAAACACTCCGGAAGTACCCTCCAGCTTCACTGCTATCCCGAAGATGCGCGCATCAGTATCAAATACCGGGTAGTAAGGTTGAATTACCAGCAGGCATGCGGGTGATCATACCAATTTATGGACTGCATCACGATCCAAATTATTATCCGAACCCCGCAACATTTGATCCCGAAAGATTTACGGAAGAGAACAAGCGAACCAGACATCCGTACACTTATCTTCCGTTTGGCGAGGGACCACGAAATTGCATAGGTAATTTATTTGTCGAGTATATTTTAGTCAATCGTTTTACTTAAGAATACTCTCCAACGTTTAAAACTTCTATTTAAAAGGTATAAAAAAGTGTTTACCATCTTTTATGAAATAACATTATATTTAATGGTAATGCAAAAAAAAAAGGGTAAATATGAAAAGATTATTAAGAACCTAAAAAGACTATGGGAATGTCTTTTTAGAAATATGAAGTCATAGGATAAATAAATTGTACGATGGTGCAGATGATGATTCAAATGTAATGAAGACACACTATATTTCTGATAAAGTTTAATTTTAACTTTAACTATAATTTTTAATTTATAAGATTGAAAATTAGAAAATACAAGATACATATAATATTTCAATGCTTTAGATTTGACACAGCTTTAATACTGAATATTGAAAAAGTCGTAGGGCAAGGAGTTAAGAAAAGAAAATCTGAAGTTTGTTAAACTATTTGTAGATTAAGTCATTGCTTTGTTATATTGGTATATATTATATAAATGGTATCTGGTAGTAAAGAAATCATATCTATAGACTCTGAAGTATAAAAGAATTTAATCAGTGCTTTATTTACAAATATTTTTATATACGTACTTCAGTTCTGCATTTTTTGCTATCCTAGGGTATTAGTTTGCTACTTTAAGTTATCGTTTTATCTTCCTATATTTAAAGAAATATTAACTAATTTTTGATTCCTGTCGTGTATTTTTAATATCATTTTATTCATGCGTTTGTACATAAAAAAAAGAAAAAAAAATAGAAAATACTACTCCCCCCGTCCGGAAATATGGTATACATTTCGCGATTTTTGTTGTCCGGAAATATAGTATACATTTGCAAAAAAAAATACAATAAAACTAAAAATTAACACGTCAAGTATATTATATTAACTTTTTTAGAAAAACTATAATTAAAAAAGAATAATTTTGGTACGATACTCCCTAAATTTAATTAAAATATGATTTGGCCTTATTGTACGCTTCTTTGGAACATAAATATTTTCCAGCTAGTCACCGTGTTTTAACTCTTTCACGTGCTGTAATAATTTTTCTAAGATACCATGACGTTGTTCCGTGGTCAATTGTTTATATTTGGAATCTCTTCTTTTTAAGTTTATCAATTCTTCTTGGGAATTTTCCATATTGATTTTACAGCGGTACCAATTTTATTTATCATAAAAAAAACTGATCTTTGATCGTTAAGTTTTAAACCAAGAAGAACATGACACGTGTCAATTATATTAGGTTATATTATTTTTAATATATACTATAATAATATAATGAATGTTATCATTTGTTTTCTATATTCACGATAATCTACGATTTTTTTTTAAATGTATACCATATTTCCAGAGGGAGTATTATTTAGAAACCTAAGTACCAAAATATATTTTCTTTTCTTTCCTCAATCCTTTCAAGCTATTACATAAACGCCATCACATCGGCAATTATCCTAATTCATGTGCATACACGCGTACATAAACATGCTTTAATTATTCAACGTTTTTAAAAGTATAAGCACACATCGTTTTCATATTTATCGCGCAACTAGCATCCCCCGTCTCGGTTTCGACCGAGATACCAACACATTAACGACGAGACCTTGTTTTTGTAAAACTTATCAGGGAAAAAATTTACGATGGAATAAATTCTTATTTGCAGACTTTCCAAAATAAATTGTATTCTAAACATAACTCTTAATTTAAAGTTCGAACCGAACAGATGATTTTTTAAAAGTAACCTTACATCGTCGTTTGCTGATCTGAAATATTTACATCTGAAATACAAGACACGAGAAATTTCGTCATCCGTCTTCAATATGCTAACGTGACCGATTCATGTTTATTAGAATTATCTTTTAAGATGACATATATCCACGGTAATCTAATTCCCTAGCGAAAAATCTCGCGAGAAGCTGCAACACAGCTGTACACATAAATTTAGATATTAATTATACATTAAATAATGCATTTTTTAACACGTTAAGCGCCACACCGGTCTTTGCGGATCGCTGAAATTTTTGTTAGGCGTCGTTTGTTTATGAGAATCTACGGTAAATACGGGATCTTAATTTCAATTTTCAGACCAAGCGGTCAATTTCTAACCCTGTGGATCGACGTTGAAATTTTTGTTTAGGCGTCGTTTATTTCTGAAAATCTATAGTAAACACGGGATCTTAATTTCAATTTTCAGACCAAGCGGTCAATTTCTAACCCTGCGGATCGACGCTGAAATTTTCGTTCAGGCGTCTTTTATTATATATTTCTGAAAATCTACAGTAAATACGGGATCTTAATTTCAATTTTCAGACCAAGCGGTCAATTTCTAACCCTGCGGATCGACGCTGAAATTTTTGTTAGGCGTCGTTTGTTTATGAGAATCTACGGTAAATACGGGATCTTAATTTCAATTTTCAGACCAAGCGGTCAATTTCTAACCCTGCGGATCGACGTTGAAATTTTTGTTTAGGCGTCGTTTGTTTCTGAGAACCGACGGACCTGATTTTAAGAAATAATATCTTATAATTTACAAACGGGTTTGATTAACCCTCTATAGCCCGAATTTTGTCTACTTATTAGACAAAAATATTACGATCGGTTACAATTTTTCACTTTGATTTGAAAATGTTTAACACTAAAACTACCGACGATTAAAGTATACCTATTTGTATCAAAGAAATTACAATAATAGATACTTGAAAAAATACATAATACAGCAGAAATAAATCTACAACCATATATTTTACAGGAAATCACAGAAAATACTCGAAAGTGCACCTTTAATAATCTATAATCTATAAAATTTGAGTAAAGAAATTACGAACCGGTCATTTGACCGCTTTGGTAGCTTTAGTGTTAAACTAATAATTACCGTAGATGGATCATGGTGTCGCTACAGTAACACAGTAATCAAATTTAATAGCGCAATGATAACTAAAGAAAATTAATTTTTTAAAATATAGATACATCAGTTTCTAACTTTTAAGTCACACGGTTCCATAGAGGGTTAACTAACAATTACTATAGATGGATCTTGGTGTCGCTACAGTAACACAGTAATCAAATTTAATAGTTCAGCGATAACTAAACAAAATTAATTTTTTAAAATATAGAAACATCAGTTTGTAACTTTTAAGTCTGTGGCCCATACAGGGTTAAATCGCATTAAATAAAGATACTACTTTCCTTTGCAGGCCGTTATAATTTTCTTTTTAAATTCTTAGCTATTCAACTATTATATAACTACTTAACTATTTAACTGCAACCAAACGCTTTTGAATTACCATCACAGCACACAGCCAAATAGAAAGTCGACCAAAATCAGCGTGACGTTTAACGTGTTAATCATGCTACATAGTCTATGTCCGTCCTAAAGTGTTCAGGAATAACGTTTTAAAATTTCAGGAAGATCGGTTGAGTAGTTCTCGAGTTCTGCGCAAACATAAAAATCCGCTCTCTCTTTATACAATAGTGTATATATGTATACATGTATAGATATCATAGTGTGTCGAAGGTATTAAAACGTTGGTAAATTCTTAAAGCACATCATTTATTACGATCCAATCAATTATAAGTTGTTACCACAAGCCATTACCGATGGATGACTTATGGCGCACGGTATCGAATGACGTCATTGAGATTAAACTGTTATATTAACAGCACCGCATTTGTTTCAGGTATGCGATTCGCTCTGTTGCAAATCAAAGTGGGGATAATTTCGTTCCTCAGAAAACATCGAGTGGAAGTATGCGAGAAAACAATTACACCGATAAAATTTAGTAGACGAAGTCTCGTAATCACAAGCGAGAAAGGATTCTGGCTTAGGATTGTACAATGTTCTTAGACTCATAAGATTTAAAAAAAAAAAAAAACAGAATGTTTTTTCGTATATAAATGCTAACAATTTTTAGTGCGTACTTAAAATACCTCGAATGATCAATATTAGCAAGTTTTCTTTCTTGAATTTCAGGTGCGGCCAGTAGAACACTTTGATATTCATTTTTTTTTTTTTTACATTTTATTTTATTTTTTTTTATTCTTATACAAAAGGTGAAATAATGAAACGCGTTTTATGTATTTATTCGAAATTATTAATATTGTTTTTCACAATAGTTAGTTTCAGTGATATTTTAGGTTACCATTAGTAATAATATTTGATACGTTTTATAGTATTTTATAGATGATTTCTATACGATGCATTGATAGTTAAAAACAGAGTACTTTGTTCTGTACACTCTTAAAGGATTGTACTTGTAATTAATGCTACCATATTATATGAAAGGATAGGTATTTTAATTGTTAAACAAATGGAACGTTTATATTTTTATAAGCATGTTATATACTATACGTCAACAGTTATTACGATGTACTGATTTAATAAATATTATACAAATAAATAGTACAACTTACGTGCAGTGTCTTATTTATAAAATAAATATTTTTAACATTCCACTTTTTTGTATATATACCTAAGCCAATGGTCGGCAAACTTATTAGCCAAAGAGCCAAATATGAACATTACAACGATTTAAAAAAAAATTGGGAGCCAAATCTACTTGTTTGGTAAACTTTTATTACACTAAATTTGATTACGCTAAATAAAACCTGGGGTGCCTATAAAAATATTTCAAATATACTTTTCTCTAAAGCCATCGGTACAAAATTATTATCATTGTTAAATTGATGAAAATAAAAATAAAAAAAAATCTTTTTAAAAAATACAATTTTATTAATATATGAGCCGTTCGTGCACACATTGATTAACTTCATTTTTTGAAACATCTTAACACATTGAGGACCGATCACGAGATATCTCGTATTTCGTTTCTTTCAATTCATAAAAGTGGAAAGTAATTATAAATGAGAAGTTACGTTTCAAAACGATCGCTTCGTCTGAAAATTAAAATGAAGATCCCTATTTACCGTAGGTATAAATATTTTGTAAAAGCATACAAGTAAAAATTTTATTCGAGTGTAACTTGATCCCATAGTAAGATTTTCAAAAAAGTCGCTGATCTTCAATGTGTTAAATTTAAGTGTTAAAGCATTTGGTATAGTCATAACTTTTTATTAATATTATTGCGCCCATATTATTTTATTAATATTATTGCGCCCATATTATTTTATTAATATTATTGCGCCTTCCGTGGATATTTGTGCCAGAGCCGCACTTAAGGAGCCAAAGAGCCACATGCGGCTCTGGAGCCGCATTTTGACGATCACTAACCTAAGCAATAACAATCTACTTTGTACGAATTTAATTATAAAATATCGTATAACAATCTAAAAACGATATTTTTTTCAATTTAAAAATTCAGTATTAGCGATCCGACCTTACAAAGATTAAATAAATTTGTAAAAAATAAATACATATATCAATAAATTATTTATAAAGGAAAAAAATATTGAATAAAAGTAAAATTATTTGCTGCGGTTCTCGGAATAAGACGAAAACATTTGGACACGAAAGTATAGATAAAAATTCAGTATTAGTGATTCGAACTTACAAATTCAATTGAATAAGTTTGTAAGAAATAAATACCTATATCAATAAATTATTTACAAAGAAAAAAATATTGAATAAAAGTAAAATTATTTGCTGCGATTCTCGGAATAAAACGAAAACAATTGAACACGAAAGTATAGATAAAAATTCAGTATTAGTGATTCGAACTTACAAATGCAATTGAATAAGTTTGTAAGAAATAAATACGTATATTAATAAATTATTTACAAAGAAAAAAATATTGAATAAAAGTAAAATTATTTGCTGCGATTCTCGGAATAAGACGAAAACATTTGGACACGAAAGTATAGATTACTGCAAACTTGTTTAAATGCACAACTATAGTACGTATCACCAACACAAAAATGGAATTCTTAACCGTAAGCGATCCTACGCGTTCCATGCATTAAATCAGCTTTAATCGAATAAGGCTTGCTTTTCAGGTTAAATGGATTAACCATCCAAACAGTCGATACACCGGAAAGAGTTAATGTAACCTNCTTCAATGTGTTAAATTTAAGTGTTAAAGCATTTGGTATAGTCATAACTTTTTATTAANTTTTATTATTATTGCGTCCATATTATTTTATTAATATTATTGAGCCTATATTAGTTTATTAATATTATTGCGCCCATATTATTTTATTAATATTATTGCGCCTTCCGTGGATATTTGTGCCGCATTTTGACGATCACTAACCTAAGCAATAACAATCTACTTTGTACGAATTTAATTATAAAATATCGTATAACAATCTAAAAACGATATTTTTTTCAATTTAAAAATTCAGTATTAGCGATCCGACCTTACAAAGATTAAATAAATTTGTAAAAAATAAATACATATATCAATAAATTATTTATAAAGGAAAAAAATATTGAATAAAAGTAAAATTATTTGCTGCGGTTCTCGGAATAAGACGAAAACATTTGGACACGAAAGTATAGATAAAAATTCAGTATTAGTGATTCGAACTTACAAATTCAATTGAATAAGTTTGTAAGAAATAAATACCTATATCAATAAATTATTTACAAAGAAAAAAATATTGAATAAAAGTAAAATTATTTGCTTCGGTTCTCGGAATAAAACGAAAACAATTGAACACGAAAGTATAGATAAAAATTCAGTATTAGTGATTCGAACTTACAAATGCAATTGAATAAGTTTGTAAGAAATAAATACGTATATCAATAAATTATTTACAAAGAAAAAAATATTGAATAAAAGTAAAATTATTTGCTGCGATTCTCGGAATAAGACGAAAACATTTGGACACGAAATTATAGATAAAAATTCAGTATTAGTGATTCGAACTTACAAATGCAATTGAATAAGTTTGTAAGAAATAAATACGTATATTAATAAATTATTTACAAAGAAAAAAATATTGAATAAAAGTAAAATTATTTGCTGCGGTTCTCGGAATAAGACGAAAACATTTGGACACGAAAGTATAGATTACTGCAAACTTGTTTAAATGCACAACTATAGTACGTATCACCAACACAAAAATGGAATTCTTAACCGTAAGCGATCCTACGCGTTCCATGCATTAAATCAGCTTTAATCGAATAAGGCTTGCTTTTCAGGTTAAATGGATTAACCATCCAAACAGTCGATACACCGGAAAGAGTTAATGTAACCTAACTGTATACCGTCACCACTTTCAATTACATCCGCACCATAGTAAATCTTTCATTATATCGTATCGTTGTATTGATTGTAAGACGTACCGTACATACACGTACATATATACGTACAGTACTTCGTTGCACATACTTGTACGATACCTACATTTATTATGCACTATACCCGTACATTGTCTGTTGGTGGCAGCAACTTCAAGTCAGTGCACTCCGTTCATAGAGCGATTTGTATATAGGCACCTACGTGTATATATACAGTTGGTCGTGTGTACACGACGACCAATTATACGGTTGAAAATGTCATTTCTTTGATTAGGTGACAGTGCTTTTTTACCAACTGTATCGCTCTTCTGCTTGAAGATTTTCTGGAATATCTGACAGCAAGACATTTCGTTGAAAATAATGCTAGGGTGAGCCATAAATCTGTTTACGTAGACGCGTAACACTTCTGTCACTTTAAGATGATAAAGCAGCCCTTTAAACGATAAGGTCTATAACATTAAACGATAAGAAACAATACATTTCCTTGGCTATTATCGGAAGACGTGTTATAATTGTAATCAATGTAAAAGAATCTTATTGTTGTCACGTACCTTTAACTTTATTATTCCTACTTTTAACAATTAAAAATGTAGCATAAACGATATTATTAATTGATACTTGTTAGAATATTAGTAAGTTAAGAGTATTTTTTTTTTATTTTGTTGAAAGTATAAAGGTACTTTTTTTTTACGTACGTATGTATATACTTCAAATACAGGTTACAATGACATTGTTACTCTCGTGTTATATTTTAATTTGTAATGTACATACATAAGTATCCGTTTCAATGCCAGTTTTTAATTTAATTTTAGATGTCACACTACAACAAAAATACAAATACTCAAAGATTAGCGGTAACCGATTATGAACTTCAATTTCAAAAGGATCTGGAGCGTGCTCAGGCACTGAGTTTAGAAAGTCTTGCGCTAGAAAAATTTAAATTACAAAAGCAGCGGTCTGAATTTAATAATATTCAACAGCAATGCGTTGCACAAACCGACATAAATAGAGGAAACAGCACGGTAGATTGTAGTTCATCGGATAAAGATACCTCACCACAAGTTGAAAAGTAAATTAAACTGTAATAATTTTATCTTATTATCATTGTAAATTATTCGTATTTAATAATGGAAATGATAGATTTCAGTGTAGAAGCAGACCAAGGCCTGGTTTCTTTAATGCTAACCAATCTAACAATGCTGTGATATTAGCACCACCGCCAGTTCCATCTAGAAGAAATTCAACAACGGCAACAACAAGCCAAGAACATACTGTTGATTTGATTAATTTTACAAGTCCAGTAAAACAAGATAATCTTAATGATTACTGTTCGCCTCCACATCCACCACAGTAAGGATAATATGATAATTTTAACGAATTACAAATTTTATAATTGTACTCGTTTGAATTATTAGTTACAAATTTGTTTTTTTCATAACAGAAAAATATCTGCGGAACCAAAATGGGAAACTCATCCATCATTATTGAAAAAACAGGGAAAAATATCACGTAGTACTAGTTCTGCGGGTTACCATTCTAGAGACTTCCGATATCAATCGCTTTCTCCAGGCCCCAAATCTTCCACTGCACCTTGCTCACCAGGAACTCCAAAAATTAGTCCTATCATGTCAAGATCCAGTAGTATTAGCAGTAATGTACCTGATATAACACCACAAGTAAGTATCATAGTTTTATAATTTTAACTGCAGCGAGAGCGGGATTACGTTTTTTTATTATTATTTTTCTTTTTACATATAACAATAATTTTATCGATAATTCTTATTCCAGCCTGCATGGAATCTTAATGATTTTAAAAATTATTTTCTTACTCAGGTATATATTGTGTACAAGAGTCTTACTTTAAATATTGGTTTAATAATGTCGAGTGTAAAAATATTAGTTTTAAGTTTATTGTCAGTAGTTGCTTTTTTTATGTATAATAAAATATTAAAGATTAAATAATACTTGTTAGGTTCTTCGAGAATAACTCTTAATATCTTTCTTTACAGATACCTCCATTACCTATGAATTACAGACCAAGTATTACTCCTGCATGTGGTGTTCAAAAACCTACGTTTTGTCCGGATGACGAGCAGCTAAACGTATTAAAAGTGATAGAAAAAAAACCAAATAATAATCTTATAGATTTGAGTTCGTTTGATCAAGTAGAAGATAAAACAAATGTTCGAGTTAGTGTACTAGAAGCATTTGATCCATTACTTGTTAAGACTGAAGATCAGAATGACAGCGCACCGGGGCATAAAGATGGTAATGTTTGTTAAAATTTAGAAGTAAAAATAAAACAAAGCAATCACATAAATATCTTATAATAATCAATCGTACAATAATATGGTATGTTTAAACAGAAATACAATCGCAAGTCAGTGGATCAGTATACGACCCATTTGATCCTTTTGATTATATGTATAGCACAAATGAAAGTGTTAATTCAGATCCAGTATATGTTGCTGTAGAAAAATCTGCTAAATCTCCAGCTCTATCTCCAGCTGCACCACCACCACTACCTCCCAGAAATTCATCAGCTTGGAATACTATTGAAAGAAGAAGAACTTCTTTAGATAGAAGAGTAAATATTTAAAAAAATAAAATATATATAGGAATTAATAATGATGCTAATTTAAATAATTTAAATCTTTTATAACAGAAACGACAAACACGTTTATACGAAAACGTAACAGTGAGGAAAACTAGACCATCGCTTAGTGATTGCGATCTTAAAGGTTTTCATGAAATGATGAAATCTGTACGAAGTTAGTAAAATATTAGCAGTTAATTTATTATTCTTGTAACGTTAAAAATTTACATTAATATACAAACTACGTTTAGGTGAATTTCCGTTTAATAATCCCAGTACAAACATTGGCCATGTAATCAGTCCAATGATGGAAAACTTATATCCCGAAGGCACAAGTATAAAATTAGTTGTACACCCACAGTTAATAGATTCCGATGAAAATACTCCGTCCATTTCGTTCACATGCGACGGTAAGTTTATTCGTATGAAATTTATATTATCAGATTTATGAAATAAATTCAAACGATTTAATATATAATAAGTATTTTTTTTTTTTTTTCCAGTAAATTGTAGTGTCGAGCATGTTATTCTCAATGTCGCTTGTTCCTTAGAAGACGAAGATACGGTAAATATAGAAAAATATTGTTTGAGAGTATGGGGATTAGCAGAATATTTTGCACCTAATACAACTTTAGCGCAATATGAGTATATACATCAATGTATTAAATTAGAGAAAGACATCGAGTTAGCTATACTAACTAAAACACAAATAAAACAATCTATAGCACGAACAGTAAGTGTTTCTTTACAAATAACAATATTTTAATTATCAATTATTTGTGTCGCATATCTAATTTTTTGATCAGCTTCAAGATGATAATCGTGACCAGTGTTTAAAGTTAGAAGACATTCTTCCAAACGAACCAGTACAACCTATTTCGTACGATACGCTTCTTATTTTATTAGGTATGAAGTAAAAAAATATTTTGTATAGAATTATTATTGTTAAAATAAAATGTAAAATATTAATGTAATAATTATAAACGTTTATAAAAAAAAAAAAAATTATAGAAACTGTAGAAAAAGAAATGGAACGTGTAGAAACTGCCGCTATACAATTGGCAACTACCAATCATGGTTCCAGTCTTTTACCACAACTGCAACCTCGTGGTGTTGTTCAAGCGATAAAAGCAGTGTGTGCATTAATGGGAAGCATAGAAACATTTGAAACTACCGAAGCTGTTGATAATTTCGTAAATGCATGTTGTCAATTTTTACCTCAAGTTCACACAACTAATATAGAATGCAAGAAGCCTGAAATTTTACACGAGGATGGTGACTACTCTGTTGTGACTTTAAGAACAAAATTCCCAGATGTTATTGCATCTCACTGTCGAAAAATTCGGGATGCAATACAAGATCTCGTGGAAACTTATTGTCATGCCTTTAGAGTTGACTTTGAATTAAACAGTAGGGGAGAATTTCCAACAAGTGAGAATAATATTGTGTTTGTAAAATGTTATACTAATAAGCGATCAATTCTGAGAAGAATTCAATTAATTCATATTATACTTTTTTTTAAAACAGATACATTAATATCATCCGAAGTATTGGATACAATTTTGGTTCGTGTGGGTGCAGTACATAGACTACCAGGGTCATGGAAGCATGACGATTATATCGTCGCAGCTCAAATATTTCACGGAACAAGACCCGTTGGAAATCCTGTCTTGTCTGAACCAATGACAGTCAGCTCTAATTTCCATCCAAGAATTTTATTTAATTCATGGTAATAATTCTAAAAGATGTTTCTTTTATTTAAAAATTTTTATTATTTTCTCTTTCATTAAAAGGCTGGAATTTCGCGGAACAAGCGTATGTCAAGTACCAAGAGAAGCTAGATTAGTTTTAGTTTTGTATGGTCGCACATTGCAACCGACCGAACATGAGTCTAATTCATCAGCGGAAAATACTATGCAGAAAGAGGAGCTAGGATGGGGAGCTATACAGTTCTTCGATTGCGAAGGGTAATTAATTATATTAAAGTCAGAGAGTATTCTACTTTATATTTCTTTATGTTCTCCTTTTTATTCGTCACAGAGTTATGAGTCAAGGGAGTTTCTTCTTATCTCTTTGGCCAGCGATTGCTGATAAAAGATTAGGCCCTGCTCCAGCACCTGGAATTCACCCTCATGGAGATACACATGCTATTATTGGTTTAGAATTACCTGATTATGGGGGAAGAGTACTGTTTCCTACAGAACTACGTGACTACGATGTAGAATCTCTTGATTTTAATTTATTGGATCAAAATACGCAAGAATTGTTAATAGATATCGCACAGCAAAATACGTTTTCAAGGTATCTATATAGCTTTTAAATTTTAAAAGTTAATCACACATATGTAATTATTATTTACTTTTCTTTCGAATAGACCCCTTATCGAAGAAAGAGAAATTCTTTGGGAAAAGCGACATTATTTACACGATAGACCCGAAGCTTTACCCAAAGTACTTTTAGCTGCTCATAGTTGGGATTGGGCATGTTTACCCGATCTTCACGCGTCTCTCAGAGTTTGGAGCCCCTTGCCTCCTGTTCAGGCTTTGCAATTATTGTTACCTTGGTAATTTGATATTATAAACACATGGATTAGAGATGATTAATAACTTCAATTAACCAAAAATATTTTATAGTTTTCCAGATATGAAAGTTAGAGAAATGGCAGTTGCGTGGATTCGAGAATTGAGTAATGATGAACTTGTAGATTATTTACCACAATTACTACAAGCATTGAAGCATGAAACCTATGAGACGTCTTCTCTTACGAGATTTTTATTAGAACGAGCCTTGCTTTCCCCGCGGGTTGCTCATCATATTTACTGGTTATTGACACAAGCATTACCAGGACAAAGTCCTCAGAATTCTGCTGAAAGTACACCAGAGGACGATAAAAATATTAGCTCAGCACGTTACTACAGAAGACTACAATTGATGTTACGAGCATTACTAGCAGTTATTGGAGATGCATTAAGAAATAGTTTTCTTACACAACAATTGCTCGTTAAAAACCTACACGAAGTAGCGGAAAATATTAAACAGACGAAAGAGTCATTGCGAATGGATGCACTCAAAGTTGGTTTACAAAATATACATTGTCAGTTAATGGAAGACGACGGTACATGTTTACCGCTATCTCCTAGCAAACAAGTATTTGGTATAAATGTACAAAGTTGCTCGTACTTTCCATCATTTACTCTTCCGTTGAAAATCAATTTTGTTAGCTGCGACGACGTAATTTGTCCGGCCATTTTTAAGGTAAGTTTAGTAAACAAGTATTCACTGTAATAGTTCATTATAATTTTTTTATTCCGTACCAAAATGATGTTGAAGGTTGGAGATGACTTACAACAAGATATGTTAACTCTTCAAATGGTTCGTATCATGGATAAGCTTTGGTTGAAGGAAGGTCTTGATCTTAAAATGGTAACGTTCGCCTGCGTGCCTACCGGTTATAAACGAGGAATGATAGAAATGGTAACAAATGCAGAAACGTTAAGAAAAATACAAGTCGAGTTTGGTCTAACTGGATCGTTCAAAGATCGACCGATTGCCGAATGGTTGGCAAAGCACAATCCTTCGGAATTAGAATACGAACGAGCAGTAGAAAATTTTACAGCATCCTGTGCGGGTTACAGTGTCGCTACTTACATCTTAGGGATTTGCGATAGACACAATGATAATATTATGTTAAAAACATCGGGTCATCTATTTCACATTGATTTTGGAAAATTCTTGGGTGATGCACAAATGTTTGGAAATTTTAAAAGGTAAATATATTTACTTACATACAATATTGATAAAATTCAATATTGATAAAATTGAACTATAAATTTTTATATTTTTAATTAGGGATAGAACACCATTTGTATTGACATCTGATATGGCATATGTTATAAATGGTGGAGATAAACCATCAGCAAAATTTCATCATTTCGTGGATTTATGTTGTCAAGCATTTAATGTAGTACGAAAACACGGAAATCTGATTCTACACCTTTTTGGATTGGTATGTTTTAAGAATTTTGTGCCACTAAAGTATGTAAATTTGTATCAAAACGTTATTAGACAGTAATCCATTCATTCACTGCCAAAACTTGATTTATTGTAGTATTTCATTTTGTACGATTATTAGTTTAAAAAAAACGAAGAAATTTATTTTTATGTTGATAACTTCATAATTTAAAACACTATTCTGTTATGAGAGCAACAAAACCACAACGGAAGGACTTATCCACGCTTTTTATCGGAAAGCGGTCCGCCTATCACGCTAACTATATATAATGCGTAGTTAATTAGTATTTGTCGTCCAAGGTCTTATAATATCAAACAGTGCAGCAGTCTGAGTCGATTATAAGCAAGGGACAGAAGTGAAAAGCAATAATATACTATAAATACAGTAGTAATAAACGGTTATCAATGTAATGTCATTTTGTGTACCATAAACAAAGATTGGAAAAACAAAAAAAATTTAAACATGGATGGTTTATTGTCTCAAAAAGACAATATGACAAATTTATATAAATTACGTACTATACAACAAAAGCTTGGTGATATTGAAGTTAAAGAATTAGTGAATAAGTCTAAAATGAATAACTACACAAATTCACAGATGACTTCATCTGGTATTCCTGGTGTGACAGTGGATGCTGTTAGTTATGTGCAAAAAGCTCTTCTCCCTGAGCAAACAAATCCTGAAGCAGCTGCAACATTTGCCCGAATGATAGAAAGTTCGCTCAAAAGTTGGTTTACTCAATTCAATTTCTTCTTGCATAATTTAGCACAACTTAGATTTTCGGGCGACCATAACGATGGAGCATTGTTATCTTTTATACCGCGTACATATACGTAAGTTTATTAGTATACTTCTTTAAGTGGTATAAAAATTTCAGATTGAATGTACCTACCTGATCATTTCAGAATGCAGCAAGAAGGTCAATTAACTAGTGTTCAAGTACATGGATATCAAAAACGATATGATCCTGAAAAATATTATATGTACATTTTGCGTATACAGCGAAAAGGTCATGCGGACCCCACATATTTATTCCGATCATACAAGGAATTTTGTGAATTCTATCAAAAATTGTGCATTCATTTTCCTCTCGCAAAACTCGCTAGGTAAGTAAAATACACTTTTATTTCATTTTTATTCTTGTAACATAAACTAAAATACATATTACAGTTACAAGTCAGTAACTTTTAATAGTAACAGTAATTTATAATAGCCATTTCATATTTTTTATCATATAACTTGTATCCATCCTCCATGGAGATCATACATAGCAGTTTGTCTATCATTTACAAAAATGTTTATTTTTAATAATACGAATTTGTTTACCTTTTTTAAATTTTTTGCGTAATACGTACTAAATTCAATTCTATACATTACTCTTCATTATTGAGATGAAGAATTTGATTATTTAACGTTAGCATTAACGGGTTTTTTTAAATTATCGTTTATGTTTTTTTGTGATTTATTTGCTGCAGAATCAGTTTGTGATATTTTCCGATAAAATTCGGGTGTAGTCGATCTTTTGGATAAAGTTTGTTGTATCGGCATTTCAGCACGGAACCGTTTAAGGACCATTTTTATTATTTTTTTTTTCTTTTACGTTTCCTTCTAAAACAATGTAGAATGAAATCTTAGATATTTGATGTGAATATGATAGATATTTGATAATAATACATACATACCTTTAAAAATAACTAGTATTCAGTATAAAATGTCTGTTTAAACACTTCAGATTGAGTTTGAATATACAATCGATACTCCAAAAATTGTAAAAATGCGTTTTATTGTTGCTTCTGTTTGATAGGTATTTTATATTATGAAGTCAGAATTCAACTGTTATCATTTATTATGCTATCTAATCAGACAAAAATCTTTGATACGTAAAAATATATCTTTTGAAGTTAAGCTCACAGCAATAAATTAAATTTCACCCTCAGTTTCAACATTTTACAAGTAATTAAAAGATTTATTTAATTTACTAATTAAATAAATAGACAATACGACTATATTAATGCTTAATTCAAATTTATTTCACATAGCTTGCCAAGTGGTATAAGCGTTGGAAGATCTAATATAAAACAAGTTGCCGATAAAAGACGTGCGGATATCGAGAAATTCCTTGTAAGCTTATTCAAAATGGCACCTGAAATTTCTCAGAGTGATTTAGTATATACTTTCTTTCATCCTTTGCTGAGAGATCAACAAAATGCTGATATTCATTTACGTAAAGTAAAAGGTAATTATATAACGTTTTGAAGTACTGTATATATCTTGATTATTATCATTTTTTCCCTTTCGATTAGTTGGCAATTGGTGGGCCGAAAAACGAGTAAGGGATAATGTACAAAGTGGACAAATTAAAATGTCTCTTCACTATACACGTGGAACGTTTTATGTGATGATCTATCATGCCAGAGGGTTACCTAAAGTAGCCAATGGTCAGGAACCAAACACATATGTTAAAGTTTATCTTAAGCCTGACCCTACAAAAAAGACAAAACGAAAAACGAAGGTTGTAAAGAAAAATTGTCATCCCTCCTTCATGGAAATGGTAATCAGTTTAGACGAATAAATCAATCTCTATCTTTTATTATCACTAAAATGAAATATCTTGGATGTATAATACATATTTGTTCATCGCAGTTGGAATATAGAATGGCTTTGGAAGTTATCAAGGAGAGATCTTTGGAAGCAACAATATGGAATCATGATACTCTACAGGAAAACGAATTTCTTGGTGGAATACGCTTACCGCTGGAACTTTTTGATTTAACAACCGAAACAATCGAGTGGTTCTCACTTGGGAGTATTCGATGAAGGAACAGTCATAAATCTAATACAGGATTTATTAATGCTCATAAATATTTGTTTTACACAAAAATGAAAAAAGTTAATTTTATCGCACAATACTAATTATAGAATTTTTGTACTATGCACGCGATAGTGCAATAAGAAAAATAGTGTTCGTGTATCGCTATGAATGACAGTGATACATGATTTCACGTTTAGTGAAAATGCTTTTTAAAACAAGTTAACTAACGTCGTAGAGTCTATGTATAATTATATTGAACTAATGTAATAACTCGTAAACAGAAAAGGCATATTTCATAAAATTATTCTGCCTTTAAAAGAATTGCTAAAAGATAGAGAATAAAGTTCTTATTTCGTCAGTTGTCTACGCATAACATTAAATTGGATTTCAATTGAATTGTGTTTCGTAAATATTTGGCAATAATTGTCAAAAAGTACAGAATATTTTAAGTGCTAAATGTGTTTGTAGAATTTTATAAAAAAAAAAAATGTTTATATTATTTCTATCGAAAAATAATCTGTATTAATTGTAACATTAGTAGTTGTAAATTAAAGCTTTGCTGTGCTATCTTATTGTAGCAGATCGAATACAAGGTTTCCTAAATAGCTACGTGTAACAACATAGATTTTTATATTTATATGATATAAATTTTACTTGAATATAAGTTATTTGCCTACAGTAATAAGTATATTAAATGAAAAGAAGACATTTTGTACTTTCATATGAAATTTTGAAATTATATATAAAAATAATCAAAATATCTATCTATATAAAATAACAAGATCTATATAAAGGAAAATCATATATATTAGTTGCGCGGTAGGAATTAATTTTCAATCATACGAAAAAGGAGAATGAGAGTATGTAAATATGCTTTATAATTTGCAATTGCTTCGACATAATCATTTTATATATTGTGAATACTTTATATCGTATCTTTAAGTAAACAGTATAAGAGTATTATAACGAAAATGATGGTTCATGTTAATACATTATCGACGGACGATTGTTAGGTACTAATTGGACTATATCAGTATTTTGTCCATATATTTTTATCATTTTTTACTTCGTACAAGTTTTATTTCTTGGCACATGAACAATCTTATTGCTATAGTTTGTCACAAAATTGATAATATTGTAAAGTATAAAATGATACAACTCATCTAGTTTCCTGTTGTTAGTGTATTAATGTAATTAATTTTAACCTAAATTTTTGTTATAAATACTTTTAAAATACAGTGAAATAATTTAATAGTGCAATTGTGAAACAATGCAATTTTAATTTGCAATTACATAAATTTTAATATCGTAATTGTGAAAAAGGAATTGCGTTAATATATGCACAAGCTATTTGCTTTTGCATTAATTTCATAAGATAATGATCAATTATAAATGCTTTTGCATGTGCTTTCTATAATCTTTATTATCGTGACGTAAATCATGTAAATTTAATAATTTATTTATATTTTGGATCATTCGTTTGTTGCTCTTCAATTATCTGACGTAAATATAAACAAAAAATAATACAACATGTAATGATTTATTCACATTTCAAACATCTTATTTTTTTTTTTTTTTTTTTATTATCAGTTTTATTATTGAATATTTTTGAATCCTACATTTGGAAATAATCTTCTTTAAAAATGATTACAATTTTAAAAATATATCATTGATTTTTCAATGTATGCTGTGACACAAAACTGCATAATAAATGAATATGTATTTAATAATTTGGAATACATTTTTATTACAAGTATAATTTTAATTAAATAAGAATATTAAGTTTAATCATAGACGTGGTATAATATAGACCTCTCATGTAAGGTACATTTATGTTACTTGATCTAGAGATTACTACCACCACAGACGAGGTATAAATATATATTATATATTTAATTATTATATATTGCTACCACAGTTACTACTCTGTTATCATTTTCGGGTTACATGCGACATTATCGATTCAGAATAGAATAAGACAACAGCGCTACGGCGACAGAAGGAATTACAATTAAATATTTGAGCGAAACTTTCGAAAAATAATCAAACCCGATTGAGCTGAAATTTGGCAAGTAGCTTCATTGTGCATAAAAATAATATTTGCGAGAAAGATATTTGGCGACTCGAAAATTATTTTCTTTACCATTTTACTGTCACTTCCTGTAATTTTGAAAATTTGTATCCTCTGATTTGGTTAAAATTTTGCATGGATCTTCGTTTTACGTAAGAACAATGTTTGCGAAAAGGATTTTTGTTTATTTGAGTTAATATGCAAAATTTTACAAGGACACTCCTGTACCTCGTCTGTGATAGATCTAACATCTTATGGGACTTCGTGTCCCAGGTTCTGAAATACCGATCGTGTAAAAAATTAGACGTTTCGTTATGCCCTCTACGATTTGGAGCGGTGAGTTTGGGAATTATATACAATTTAACCACCGAAGTTGATAAAGTTAACAGATGTAAAAAGATTCTCTTTTGTTGCGTCTTTATACAGGGTGGGCGTAGTAACTCTGAACAGTCCTTTACTTCTTAACATATTGCGGTGGAACAAAATTTTTTATCAAAAATGCACGATA